>JAJQWJ010000006.1:39616505-39806505 GCA_023637945.1 Phaethornis superciliosus | reverse complement strand
TGAGGGAAGACTCTGTGCTGGTGCTTCTCACCTCCATGAAAACAGAATGGAAATATGTTCCACTAGAAACTGAGGGGGGGGTGGGTAAAAGTAAAATTCATGTGATTACTGAAAAGCAACTCTTTTTGGTATAGGCATTAGTCCTGGGCTCATTATGAGGAGCTATGAACTTAGTTTGACCACTGTGTTGGCGGGAGTTTCTGCAGGAGTGGGGGGAACTGAAGGGGGGAAAGGATATTAAATATACAGGATTATGATAATAAACAAAATGGTTATTTTAATGCTATTCTAGGATGTTTTTTCAAGCCATTTTAAAATTCATACGAAAAATACGTGCACTTAAGGAATTCGGGGTTAGATTTCTTCTTTCCCCACCCCCCCTCCCTCCTGCAGCTCCTCAGTTTCTCCTGGCCTGCACTGTTTGCCAAGCAATGGCAGTTGTGAGCAGTTTATCTTCATAGCTGGTTTGCTGGTTTGTTTGTGTTTAGCTGAAGTTTTGATCCTTTCTGGTTAGCATCTTTCACTGGTAATTATGGTCAGTGTAGCATGAAAAGGTTGGTTTGGTCAGTGGAGCAGAGGGCTGGGCAGGGGGGAGAGGGTTAGGAGAGTTTATCAACTGATCAGAGATGCCTTGTTGGAGCTCATCCTTTGTAAACAATAAGAAATGTCAGCGTTGCTGGTTGCTGTCACTGCTGACAGTATAAAGAGCAGAGAGTGTAGCATTCTTTTGGAAAGCTGGTTTACTGGGAGAGGAAACAAGGCTAGGGGATGAAGGCACCTCGTGGATATCCGAGTACCTTGGGAAAAGAGAGGAGTTTGGGCTTCTCACTCAGCAACCTAATGAAAACTAGACAAATAGTCTTGCATTTAATATATAGTTTCCACCAATTCATGCTTCTTTTGTTAGGAACAATTCTAGTCTGTATTGGAAAGAGACAGTTAAATATAAAGAAATCATTTCACATTGACAAGCAAGTTTCAGATTAAGAAGCCAAAGGAAGTTTATGAAAGAAAAGAGAGCTGCAGTCAGATAGGTAAATTCCCATTGCCTGACCTTGCATTCCTTCAACTTTGCAACAAAAAGAGAAAAAAAAAAATCTGTTGCCTGAACAAATAACCAAATGGTAATTGGGAAAAGTAAATAATCCCTCTGCTGTTATGAAATGCTGGGATACACACAGCTACAAGGTAAAATCTTTTAAAAGTCTGTGAAAGGGGAACTGCAGCAGAAATAAGACCAACATGAAACAATTTAAAAAAGAAAAAAGCTATACCTGCAGGCAAACATTTATCTAAAGGAACAGAATGTTCTGCTTTTTAGGAACCCATAAGAGAATGTATCCCTTAAAAACACACATACCTTTCCAGGATTCAATTGGATCTGTAAAGCCAGCCCACATACACGGTGGAAAAAAAAAAATTGAAAAAACCCAAATAAAATAAAGGCAGATTTCTTCCAAGAAACAAATTACACTTGTTGAATTGTAATAAACAACATACTTTCAAAACAGCATTATTTAAAACAACTGACAACACTCCATATTCACTGTTGATTTGACACAGAAAGTACAGAAGGGATTTTAAGAGTTATCAGTCTATCAGTCACCCTGGGAGATTTATTGCACTCAAGTCAAATAAAACTCAGAGAACTGTTTAACTCTTGATCTTCTAGACTCCATAGAAGGGAAAGGAGAATTAAATTAGTCTGGGAAAACAGGTAGGGTCTCTGAAGCAGAACTTTAGCTGGTGTTAACAGTCACAGCTCCATTGCACTCCACTCACATACCACTGAGATACTCCACAGTGCCCATATCCATCTGCAGCCCAGGGAATATCCCACTAAATATAAAGACACGTAGTAAATATACTCATACACCCAAAACACACAGAAGCGGAAACACTTTCAAAAGTTGAGTGACTCTTAACTCCAAACCTGGGAAAGCCAGTGCCAGAGATACCTCCCTCTGAAAATCCCAGCCTTGGCAGGGGCCCTAAACTGGGCATCAACTTTGGTGTGTTTGAGACTTCACGTTTCAAATTCATTTCACATTTTTTACTGTGGAAATGATGTTTGATACCTCTAAGGGACACTGGAACAGAGCCCCAGTCATCCCAGCAGCCTGGACTTTTCCCTTTTATCCAGCAATGCTTCTCTGAGTCACAGCAGTAAGAGGGCACTGAAATACAGACACCAGTGAGGCTTCCACTTCACTGGTTTGGCTGCTGGTGCCACTGAATACACCGGGAACCTCACTGGGCATAGGATCAGGCCCAGACCTCTCCAACCTTCCTAAAACCTGCTTGCTTTCCTGTGAAATCCTACAGCCAGAGAAATCAACAGGAGTTTCACCTAACAACTTAACAGCTCATTTTAGATCTTTTATTCCTCAGTGATAATCTCCCAACAAAGCCAGCTTTATCAGTGACCTAGCAATGCAGAGGGCTAAGTGGAACTCCTTAAATATTTCTTTTTTCCCTTTCTTTTCTTGCTCTTTTTTTAATTGCGAAGTAACAAAAGGGGCTCTTGCTGTTTGGATCACTTTTCATGAAGTAAATCTACAGAGCCAGTCCTAAGAAACAATTGTTCTCGATCTGCTTTCTGAATAGTAAAAACAAAAATAAAATAATTTTTTTTTAAATTGCCTGTCATGGGAGTTGGTCAATAAAATGCAACAGTGTTTATTACAACATTTAAAGTCTGTGATTAAGAACACCAAAAGGCCTAAACTAGAAAGGGTTTTAGCCTGTAATTTCCCTACAGTCCTGGCCTGTACTTCCTTATGAGCTAGCTCAGCAGGGCTTTTCTTCCATGTCCATCATCAGCTTGTAATTATTGCCATTCTCAAAGCTATGCCAGATGGGCTCTTTAGAAGCCGGCATGCAGCTTGTTTATGAGAGAGAGAGCTGTAATATTACTCTACACAGAGACCTATCTGGTCCTGGTCAAAGAGCCATCGTGTTCCCCCCTCCCCATCCCTCCTCACTCTCCCTGTTTCCCCAGACAAGCCTCTCAGTTTCAGTTTGCTTCCCCCACCAAACATGGGGGATCCTGTAACCCCAAACGGGCTGATCTCCATCTCTCCCTCTCTTCATTGCTCAAATAAAAAAAATAAAAAAAATTTGCACAGAAACGGTGCAGAGCAGACACCAAGGCAAAACACTGACTCTGGGGATACTTCCTTCTGTCTCCCACTTCCTTCCTCCTCTCTGAACTTTCTTCTCTTCCTCTGAGCCAGCACCAAAGGCTGGGGACTGAATATCTGCACCTAGTGGAGAGGATAAACATTTGTGAAGAGGTTGAGGTTCAGCAGTTGTGTGGGGCAGCACAGGGAACAGCAAGAGGGAACAGCCCAGAGTTCATCTGGTTATAAGCAGTCAGCATTAGATATCTTGGAAGGCCAAGACAGTGCTTCTATCAGTAGTTAATGAGGCAGGACTTGCAACAGATAGCCACTTTTAACTTACAAAAGCTTTTAGATGTCTCTGTTTACTTTGATCCATTTCAGTTCATTTGAGCCTTTTTTCTTTGCCTTTTTTTTTTCAACCTTCCCCCTCCCCACAACCACCCCAGACAAACTGCCTTTCCCCCTTTCTCCCCCCCTTAACTCAAACAATAGTATCGTTTACCAACTTTTATACTTAACAAGTTTGAAGATCTTTAGTCAAGTTCTGCTACAATGGCATAAAGGGAAAAAACATGGCTCTTGAGAACACCATCATAAAGAGAGAGGGAGGGGAATCTGGCTGCAGAAACGTAATTAAAAAATCCAACTGCCGAAAGATAAATGAAAGGAAGGGGGGGTGGGAATAACAGGAAAGGCTGCATTTTCAGGAGAGATTTAAAGTTATTTGTTCCTGATTGGGGGAACTGCTCATTCTTTTATCCCTTGTTATTTTATCCATGTGATGCCAAAAGAACTTTCTTTGTTAAAATGTTCTCAGAACGGATAAAACTAATTTGCTGGAATGTGAAATAATCCAGAAAGTAAGAGGACTGTGCCTAATGTTCACAGACTGAGAATGGCAAATTAACTGGCCATGGTTTCCAGTCCCTGGGGCAGAGGACTGGAATTTAAAGCTTCCGAAGAGAGCCCTGGTGCTAATGGATTTGCATGAAGCTCAGCATGCTAATGGAGATTGTCTCTTGTAATGAGCTTTTAATTAGGTCTGCTTGGTGCTTGACCTTCTTGTAATATGGGGCCACTCCTCAGATGACAGCATTTCTAACCCACAGGTGGGATAAACAGGGCTTGTAAACAGACAGGACTTCCCCAGCATTCTTCAAATCTCCACTTCTTCCCCTCAGGTTGCTGGCCTCTTCCTCAGTTCTTATTTTTTTCCCTCCTATCAACACCCATGCTTCCTTGATTATTATTTTGAGAGATATTTTAAGTCCGTTGTTTTCATTTTTTTGTCTGCTTAAAGATAATGTTCCCACCCAACTGGAAACAAAACAAAACCAGCACCAGGAGCCTGGTGGTGTAAGCAGACGTGGGCAGCCCCAGCACTGCAGAAGGTTGGGTCACAGGCTCCCAGAATTCACAGAATCACAGAATCACACAGAATCCCAGAATCATTTGGGTTGGAAGGGACCTCAGAGATCATCAAGTCCAACCCTTGATCCACTCCCCCCGTGGTTCCCAGCCCATGGCACTCAGTGCCACACTCAGGCTCTTCTTAAAAACCTCCAGGGATGGAGAATCCACCCCCTCCCTGGGCAGCCCATTCCAATGGCTGATCACCCTCTCTGGAAAGAATTTTTTCCTAATATCCAACCTAAACTTCCCCTGGCAGAGCTGAAGTCCATGCCCTCTTGTCTTACTGATAGTTGCCTGGGAGAAGAGCCTGACCCCCCCTGGCTCCAGCCTCCTTTCAGGGAGTTGTAGAGAGTGATGAGGTCTCCCCTGAGCCTCCTC
This sequence comes from Phaethornis superciliosus, assembly GCA_023637945.1. Taxonomy (NCBI): domain Eukaryota; kingdom Metazoa; phylum Chordata; class Aves; order Apodiformes; family Trochilidae; genus Phaethornis; species Phaethornis superciliosus. Next base: position 39,801,589 of record JAJQWJ010000006.1, on the reverse strand, counting down.
TTCTCCAAAATAAAGAGTCCTTCTGATTCCCACTGTCTTTCCAGCAAATAATTACAGGGAAAAGCCTTATTTTGCTAAACAGGCAGCCAGAACAGCTGCCTCTAGACAGACACAGGAGCCCAGTTACTGAAGGCTGTACCTCCCTTGATAGTCCCAATAGCCCTGAACACAAGAAATAAATGTATTTCTGTGTTTTCATATTCCACCATAAAGGGTTTCTTAGCACTGACTGTGGCTCTCTGAAACATCACTTCTGCCTTTCATGCTTGCAGGGTGCCCTTCAAATGCTGCCAAGATGTGGTAACATGCTGGAAGGCAGAGCCTTTTGGGAACAGCGTGAATCACTTCTCACAGCATCAAATTCTCACAGTGGAGGCTACCAGTGCCCAGGCTTCCCCAAACACCCCAGCTCCCCTCACAGACCTCGAAAAACAGGAAAATTTAAGAAAGGAAAGAAGCTGGGTGTGAACCAGCTGAATACGTAGCTAAAAACAATGGATACCAGGGAATAAATTGAAATCCTTCTTTTGAAGCAGCCTCTGCCTATTCCCTTGCTTAGCAATATAATTAGCAGCCAACCTCAGAGGATACATATTCATAGATTCATAGAGTGTGAGGCCAGAAGAAACCATTAGATCATCTGGTGTGATTTCCTATATATCACAGGTCATTAACTTTCACTGGGTTACCCCTGTGCTGAACCCAATAATTTGTGTTTGACCGGAGCGTCGCTTGGAGCTGACACAGGCAGCCAGTCCTGCTCTGGTGACATCAAATGATGGAGGATCTATCAGTCTACAATCTGTGCTTTCATGATTAGGTACCCCTTTCAATAAAAAAAAAAAAAAAAGTCTCATTTTCAGTTCACATGTATCTGGCTAGCTGCTAGTGAGAAGGTTTCAGTAGGCATTACCCCAAAACACAAAAGTTTGCTAAGTATTTGATACCCGGGAAGGTGTTTATACTTTGAGGTAATTTACTATCAATCTATTTGATTTTAATTTAATCAAATTACAGCTTTGACAAGCTTATCTCATTGAAATTAGAAAGCCCTTACTTGATTTATACCTACTGCAGAGCTACTTCCTATCCATGAGAGTGAAAAGGCTCTGAAGAACAAAATCAAACTCCATCATGGAGGAAAGTTCCTCAAGTCATTTTAGATACCTGCATTGGAGACATCTGCCCCTCAGCTTGCCAGGAAAACAAATGAAATGAACAGTTTAGGGAACAAACAGTCCACATTGCTTTGGGCAGCTGTTATGGGGAGTGAGTGATATACCTTAATTCTCTTCATTCATTATTTTGGAAGTTAGATCTAAGTAGCTCAGTTGTAGACAACTTGCTGTTAACATCTGCATGTGGCCCCACTGTGAGTATTAGATCCATGTGAAAATGACATCTCTTCATGCAGAAGAAAATTTGCATCAACCAAAGATTGAATAAAAAGAGCTTTCCCCTTCAATCCTTATGCACAAAAGTGGAAAAGCCTGAAGTGCCTTCCTCAGTACCCTGGCTCTATCCAAAATAACTCTTAAAACCTTATTACTGCCACAATATGGAGCTTCCCTTCAGTTTCTGGAGAAAAGGCTTCAGATGGAAAATCTGAAATTTAATATTATAATTTAAGCAAAAATCAGACACTCCTCTTGGCAAACACTTTGGATGAAGATAAAGGACAAGTATAAGACAAGTTTGTCTTTGTGGAATGAGTCATGGGAAGATCAGCTGTCAAGGCCTACAACTCATTCAGTTCTTCTTACAGATGTTTTTACAATTAAGAAAAGTGACTTGAATGTCAAGTGGGAAAAAGAGTATTCCCCCAAGATTCATCCATTAACTCTGTCAGCAATACCCCAAGCCTCCACATCAGAGCAGGTTCCTTGACTGTTGACAATACAATAAAGAATGAGGATTTACCACATGGTGATTATAGTTCAAAATGTGTTGTCCACATGGATTCTACTCCTGCTTCTCATGTATCCATACATGTTGAGGTCTCTTGGATAGCAGTGCCTATGGAAACATCTTTATGGCTGGATCTGTGTTTCTTGTCTCTTCAGGTGAGCTACCATGACCACAAAATACCTGGTGAATGCTCCAGGGCTGGGAAAAGGTCAAAGAGAAAAAGCCATACTAGAATCCTGGTGAGATATCCTTATGGAGAACCTGAGGTATTTTCTGTAAAGTGAATGATTGAGCAAATGAAAGACAATATCTTGCTACCAACTCTGTAATGAGGTATTAGGGAGGAGTGTTGAAAACACATGGAAAGTTGTTGAGATATTCAAAACCCAGATGGGGGTGGTAAATCTTTTTTGGGGGAGTGAAAAAATAGCAGGAATGAAAAAAAGAAAAAAAGAGAAAAAGAAAGAAAGAAAAAAAAAAAAAAAGCAAAAAAAAAGCATCCTTATCAGAAACTCCAAGGGAACCTCCTCTAGACCTGTGAGTTACAGTAGAGTCTACAGTGGAGAGAACTGAGAGCAAGCTAGGGAGAGATTTTGTGTAGTTTTGTGTACAGCACACTGCTGAGAGTATAAGTTACTGCACAAGTAAGGAACTGTTTGCTTTTTTTGTATCAATGAATCTAAATTACAATATATTCCTCTGCATACTCTCAAGTGATACAGCAGCTGTAAAACTTTCTTCTCTCACTACAAGTCTGTAGAGTTTGGAGGCCTTGATGATGATACGACATATATAAATATATTAAAATTGAAAAAATAACAAAATTAGATTATTTTTTCCAGAATTTTTTCCCCAGATGGCCTTAGTGCTACTGGTGAAACAAGCAGCAATGTTCCCTGGATGTCTGGAAGTCCAGCAGGTGACATCCACTCTAGATATATAAGGAAGCCAAAAAGGCTTCATCTGTCTTATCTTCCAACAGGCAACATGGGCAAGATCTAAAATGCACAATACAGTTATAGTGATGGTGTTCCACACATGAGACAGTTTATTAAAATTGCTCCTGTCATCTGTGTTTCAGGAAAAATAGCTGACACACTTTCTACTTGAATATTTAAGGTGGAAATCTATTAATTTGTTGGACAGGAATTCAGGATAAGTCTTAATAAAATATCTTCCTTGTTAAAAATCAACATGAAATAGATCTACAATCTGATTTTCCCTCCACTCTTCCTTGTTACTGCTTAGAGAAAATTTGAATTGCTGGACTGAAGGGGAACAATGTAAAAAAAAGGTCTTCTGGGTAGTGTCAGAATTCAGGTAAAGCTCAGAGGAGAACAATTCCTTTGCAGGTAAGTCCTCTTTAAGCCTTTTATTGACCTTCTTAACAGAGGTGTGAAAATAGTGAGGATTTCTCAAGGAACTGCCAGCTGAAACAGTACTGAATTCACCAAAGGCTCATTACAACTTGAGGTATTCTCAGAAGTTTGGAATCTGCCTTCAAGATGGAAATGAGAGATGACAGATGCCTGGATAGAAATTTTTCTTATTTATTTTCAAGATATCATTCCAGCTGAGGAAGACATTTTATGCACTTGAAAAACAAGCTTACTTGGCCTCAATTCCAATAGCCCCTTACTGGCTAAACTGTGAAGTAGAAACATTGCAAATGGGGATGCAAAGTCCAGCTCTGTCAGGGTGATGTGACATCCTCAGAGAAAAGAACCAGCATTAGATGGATCCCCAGGTTCTGCAGATCAGAAAACTGATACAGTTTTGGCTAACAAAGACTCTCCAAATCTTCCTAGCATGTTCTTCTGCCAGCATTCTGAATTAAGAGGAAAAGGAGGGAATATAGATAACATTTCCAGTCTCCATGAGGAGAAGGAATACACTGGTGCAAGCAGCCAGGATGCAAAGGACTTAAAGATTTATCTTGAAACAAAAGCAGTAATATTTTCTGTTAGGTCCAATTGTAAATAAAGGTGCATCAAGAAACTTATTTCAAGAATACTGACCATAGTGTCTAGTTTAACAGAGATAATATCCTTTGAACTTCCTCATGAGGGGATTGGAGGAGAGACCTTCTACCCTAGAAAGGTGAAAAACTTTTAGGTTTAAGAGTTTAAGATCCAAAGCTCCCTCACCACACAGTTTAGACCTTGCTCTGAAGTACCCCACAATGCAAATCTCAATGTCCAGTGGATGTTTGCCCATAAAGTGCACACAGGTAAGGACATGAGAGTCCTCACACTGGATCAGAGCAAGCACCAAGTTCCTTTTCCCACTAACCATAGAATTATTAAGGTTGGAAAAGAAGTCTGAGATCATCAAGTCCAACTGTCAACCTAACACCACCATGCCCACTAAACCATGTCCTGAAATGCCACATCTATGTGGTTTTTGAAACCCTCCAGGGATGGGGACTGCACCTGGGCAACCTGTTCCAATGCTTGACCACTCTTCCAGTAAAGAAATTTTCCCTAACATCCAGTCTAAACCTCCCATAGTGCAGAGAAGGAGTTAATCAGACATCCAGGAAAGACTGAGAACAAGGCAATCAGTTCTATTTGTCTGAATACTCTTCAGCTTTCAGTTTTTCTCAGCCTAGGGGATTTCATGGTTCTTCTGTTTAGTTGCACTTCACAGACATTCAGTAGTCCTGCTGTTCTTCTCTGAAGGCTTTCTAGTCCTGGTATACTTCTTTCAAGGTGAAGGTCCAGAAATGTCTACCACACTGGAGAAGTAGGCAAAAAACTAATTTGTTTAACAGTGTAAAGAACTTCTCTTTTCATCTCCACTCCCTTCCTAGTAATTCCTAAGATGATTTGGAGGTTTTTGCATCCTATTGAGCATTGAACTAACATTTTCACAGAAGTATCCAAGAAAACCAGTGATCATTGCATCTTTCTCCTCAGTGGCAGTGGTCAGCTTAAAGCCATCTGACCCTTTTATGTTGGAAAAGACTGGTAAAGCTGGAAGTCTCACACAAGTGACCCACAAAGCACTTGTTAAGAGCCTGTCTTGTCTTTACAGCCCTCAGAGATGGTCAGAGCTCAGCCAGACTGCCCAGTTCAGGCACCAGAGGTGTTAGTTGTCATGCCTGCTGTTGTCACCTGCATTATGACTTCATTTACAAACACTGCACAACATCCAAACCCATAAACCCACTGCTCTACCCAGATACTGCCAGTTTACTCCCCAAATTATTTAGATTTTTGTAAAAGCAGACAATGAGGACTTTTTTCCAGAAAAATACAAGTAAACTAAAAAGTAAACAAGACAAAGAGAAACCCTGGGGACAAACAGTTCAGCTTGGGACATTCAGAAAGTCCTTTAATTTAACAAGCCCAAGTGATGCTGGTGAGGAGGGCAGGAAATGTCCCTGCAGCCACCTCAGTGTAATACAGAGAGCAGTCACCAAACCCACAACCCACAAGTCCCTCTAACCCAGGAACTCAAATTAGTGTTCTTGAAAGATGCAATTTCTCCCCAAAAATTAGGTTTTTTTTCCTGGGGGAGTTACATCTCCTGCTCCCCCACTCATTCCCCTCAGTAGATCTCCAGTTCCAACACCCTCGTGCTCTTTCCCTGCCTGCCAAATGTTTTGCAGGAACCACAATTCCCTGCCCAACCTTGTCCATACCTCCACCCCTTTCATCCACAAACCTAAACTACCTCATCCCTTTACTTCAGTCCTTCCCAATTAGTTCATCTCCCCAAGGCAGGTACTCCATTCCCTTGGGCTCTCAACACATTAATGGCTGATTCTCTTAACATTTCTTTAATTTATTTTCTTTTATGTGCATTAGTGATGAAAGGTCAGGTTATTACCATTATTTTACACGTGACACCGAATCACAGAGAGTCTAAGTTACTGAGGTTCACAAAGAAAATCAGTAATAGAGCAGAAAACTAAACCCATGTCTCCCAAAGGTCCAAAGGAAATGCTTTTCCCATGGACAAGCTCTCCCTTCTCAGGTGCTGAACCCATTATGGACGTAGTGGTGGCAAATGACAGAAAGAAATGAATTGTACTGAATTCACACACCTCACCCTGGTCCATGTCCAGACCTCTGTAGTGGTCATATCCCAGATCTCTTCAAGGTAGAAAAGGAGCAGTTGCAACTCCATCCTGAGAGGAACTGCTGCCAGCACTCTGTAGCTAAGCTGAATTGTGCTGAGATTGTGTGAGATTCAGCACAGCTCAGTGTTGGGTCCTGCACTTGGGTCACACCAACCCCAGGCAATGCTCCAGGCTGGGGACAGAGTGGCTGGGAAGTGCCCAAGGGAAAAGGACCTGGGGGTGTTGGTCAGCAGCAGCTGAACATGAGCCAGGGTGTGCCCAGGTAGCCAAGAAGGCCACCAGCATCCTGGCTGGGACCATCCCTGGGGTGGGCAGCAGGAGCAGGGCAGGGCTCATCCCCCTGTGCTGGGCACTGGGGAGGCTGCACCTCAAATCCTGGGGTGAGTTCTGGGCCCCTGAGGACAAGAAGGACATTGAGGGGCTGGAGTGTGTCCAGAGAAGGGCAATGGAGCTGGGGAAGGGTCTGGAGCAGAAGTCTGCCCAGGAGCAGCTGAGGGAGCTGGGGGTGTTGATCCTGGAGCAGAGGAGACTGAGGGGAGACCTTCTGGCTCTCTGACACCCCCTGAGAGGAGGTTGGAGCCAGGGGGGGGTCGGGCTCTGCTCCCAAGGAACAAGGGATGGGACAAGAGGAAAGAGCCTCAAGTTGTGCCAGGGGAGGTTTAGGTTGGAGATGAGGAATAATTATTTCTCCCTGGCAAGGGTTGTCAGGGCCTGGCCCAGGCTGCCCAGGGCAGTGGTGGAGACCCCATCCCTGGAAGGATTTCAAAGCTGTAGATGTGACACTTAGGGATATGGTTTAGTGTTGGCTTTGGCTGTGGCAGGTTAACAGATGGACTCGATGGTCTTATAGGTCCTTTCCAACTTAAATGATTTTATGATATATGAAGGCATCCAAAAGAAATATATTTGCCAGCAGAGCAGGCAGTGATTTTGCTTAAAATAAGTCTCAGCAGTGGGTAGCCCAGCAGCCCTGGCAGCACCAGCCTGTTTGTGCTAATGATGACAGCTGCACAGAAGAACTGGGAAAGTTTTTCACTTTGAATGTTTCCGACTCATCTAGTTGCCCTTTTCAGGAGTGCTGTCCAACTGGAATGGCCCGAGGCCTTGTCTCACCCCTCCCTGAAAATGGAAAGGCAGCTGGTGTATTCCACACTGTGTACCAACAGCCTGTAAAAATTAATGTTCTCCAGCTGGCCACGAACAGGATGATTTTCTATAGCTGGAGTCACACTGGGACTGGTGCTTTTGGCTTTTGCCTATGCAATGAAGGGAAAATGAGTTTTAGCCTCAGAACTTCCCTTCTGCTCATGGGTTCCATCCTTGGGCATCACTTGTTGTGCAAGCATTCCCAGACAGATCAGGGAACAGAGCTGTCAGGCTTCCTTAGATTACTCACATGAGCAAAAAAATCAGGATTTGGCCTGAATACAGGAATCAGTCAGCTCTCCACTGCTAAAATATTGTGGATAATTGAAGATGAAAGGCAGCTATAAACAAACAGTAGACCAGAATATTACACTATTTGACAACAGTAGGACTGAGCAGCTCATGGAAAAGTACATTCCTATCCATATGAAATGGCAGGATAAACTTTGATAAACAGGACGTCATTATCAAGTTATGAGTGTGTTACATCCTCAGATATAAAGGGCTCATAGTCTTTATTCATTTGGAATCCTTTATCCTCAGATAAAGTGTCCTCTGCCCCACAGATGAGAGAGAATGTTGTCACCCACAGAGCAGAGTATGCCAGGAACTATCCCCTCCTGCCTGGTAACAGAGGTAGAGCTGAAAGGCAGGGAGCAGAGAAAGGGTAAAGAGCTGTGAAGAATTTGGTTTGCCCTTTCTGCAGCTGGGGGAGAAGGACAGCAAGATAGCTACTGGGAAAGGCCACCTCTTCCATCCACCCCAACTTCTCCTCTGAAGCACCAGCAGAAGTCCTGGCTCTCCAGGTATGCACTAAGCAGGTGGCAGGGCCAAGGACAGCTAACTCCTAGAACTAGAACCTCTCCTGCTAGGATTCAGTACTCAGACAATATCTTTGGGAATGCTGAGGAACAACACATCCTGCCCCTGGTTTTTCATGTCACCAAAAGAGAGCCAGATCCTCAGCTCTCCATTTGCCCACTCACACCCAGGATATCTCACCCTGAGGTTGAACACAATGGGCCTCAGGCAGTCCTTGCCTTTACAGCATGTCCAAGAGCAGAGAAATACCCCCTGACATCCTCTGATGACATCCCTGTCCTTCCCTCTGGCACAGAGCATCTGCTAAAAGCCACCAACCTGCCACACAAGACCAGCAGGTCTGTCTCAGGTCCTGCAGAGTCCTGGCTACAGAGCAGCCAATCTGAACAGGAAAAGAGAAGTGTCAGCTCCATTTACCATGAATGGCACAGCCAGTAGGGTGAGATGGAGTTTTGGCACAAAGCCTTGAGTGTGGTCATTCCTGCACCACCCCCAAGGAGCTGAGAGAAGGATGAACCCTTCCCTGCTCACCACCTGTTGCAGAGTTGAGGAGAAACACAGCAGTCCTGTGGCCTGGACAGCTGGCTTTTCCCTCATTCCATAAAATAACCTGAGTTTCTTCATGGCCTTTCCACCACTTGCTCACTCAGCTCTGGGCATCCTCTCCTGTCCCCTCATTTCTGGCTGAAGTGGGGAACCAGAGCCTGAGATTGCTGGGTGGGAACACTGCATGTCCTCAGGCAGCTGTGCCATGGCTGGTGCAGTTCAGCTCATACTACAGAGATGATTCAGTCACAACAGACTCACCACAATCTGCCTTTTCCTTTTTTAAACATTATCATATAGTTTCCAAGAGCAGACCAATAGCTTTTATAAGCCCTACAAAAATACTTACCTTTAAAAATATGCTCCTCCTTTCTGGAGAAATTACTTTTATGTCTGTTTTTCAAGTACAAAGGAGTTGTGGTTCTCCATGCAGTTTTGCAGTTTATGGTCCCACACACTTTGCAAACTGTAAAATGTAGATGTTTCCCTCATGGAAAAATTTCACTATAAAAAAATCATGGAGTTTCCTGTTTTCACATGGGCCTTCAGTATTTTCTCTTTAAAAAAATATCACCCCTATGGAAGAATCTGGGAGAGCTTAATGGCAAAGAAGCAGCATGCTACAGATGTGGTGTCTATCAAAATGCAATGGAAAATTATAACTTCTGTTAAGAAAGCCAGAGAGTAATTCAGAAGTCTCTATTACTGTTTTCATTTACTGATCTGTACCTTTCCATAGGAGGTTGTTTTTCACTACAAATTGTCTGGTTTCAACCTTGTTAAATCTTATTTTCCACTGCAGTAGAACAGTAGAACAGCCCCACAGGGGCAAAGATCTCACCCTGAAGGCTTTTCTGTACTGGGATCCATCCCAGTGTGTGCAGTACCTGTGACAGTGACTTCAGAGTGGGGTTGCCAAGAGGGACCAGGGAAAGGAAAGGAATCAGCAGTATGGGGAGCATTGGACCCAGAGTACCTGCTGCATAGGGTCACATTAGCAGGAATATCTTATCCCTTCCTCAAGAAACCTCTCCTGGTTAGTAATGGCTGGAGGGGCAAAAGAAAAAATTATGTCACAGGAGAGTAATCAAGGACCTGAGGTCTCCTAGGATGTCTGAGTGGCTGAAGCAACTTAGATATCACTCCTTAGTCAGGGCTTAAAATGCTTCAAGGTAAACTCTCACCCTCTGTCACTTCCTACCCTTCACACTTCACTCACACACAAGAGTGGTATTTCCACTTGTGGCTCTCCCCAGCCACCCTCTAAGAGCATTTTGTGCAAGGTGAGGTCTGCTCCATTAGCCCAGAGAGAGACAGAACAATCTGCCTACAGCCCACGGGCAGAACTGGCAGCCTCTCTTCCTCCTGGAAAGCAAAAGCCCAGATTACAGTCATGACACCAACACCAGTAATGCTTAGACTGTGTGTTTGAAGGCCTGCTTCTTTTGTTTTTTTTCTTCTAGCTGTGCAAATGGGCCTATTGATAAATATTACTGCTTCACAGACTTTGCTTCCCTTGTATCAGTAAATCACTGTGGCTGCAGCAAAGCTACAAGTATTTGTCTCACAATAGTTGACAGCTGAGCCCTCAGAGCAGCCTTTTTCACTCTGTTTATTTTGCTTTCAGTAGTGCAGGGATACCTGTACGAAGTTATGGCCTTGCTTACCACACAGTGTTTGTCTGATACTGCTTATCACATAACATTTATCACATAATGCTGCTGTCATTTTCACTGTAACTCATTGGGAAAGCCCACACACTGGGTAAGAAATATTTCTAGAACTTTTTGCACTTGGAAGAATATCTTCAAACCTCTACAAAACCTCTTCTGAAAGGGATTCTTCTGTCACAGAAATAATAATTTTTTTGCCTAACATCTCTGTCATCCCAGGTGAAATTTGCCAGGTCAGCAAATCCAGCACTGTCAGAGGAGATCTTTCCAGTTCATTTCAAGACTTTCCTTCTAGGATCAGTTGTTGGAATCTGCAGAAAACATGAGGCTGCTTGCAGTACCCCAAAGGAACCCAAGCAGCAGAATCAAAAATTCCTGGAAATTTAGACAAGGTGAGAGAAAATTTCAGAGACTTACTACAGCCACACAGCCAGACAGTGGAGAGACATTAATTAATTCTTTTCATTCATTATTTGTTGGTGTTTTGCTTGTGTTTTTTTGATTTTGGAGTATTCTTTCCATTCCCTCTGCAATTCTCTGCTTTTCCATCCTGTCTCAAAGACTGACCAGAGCTGTGGACAGGCATTTCTCTGAATATGTTCTGTATATACACAGGCTGTCATGGCCAGGCTGAGCTGGAATGTGGTGCATGAGCTGGTAATTGATTTATCCACACTCAAAGCCTCTACAGGTTTTCTCCTTGGGCTGAGACAAGACAGCTTCACAACCCAGAATTCAAACTCAGTTCACTTCCTACTCCCCCCTCTATATTCCTCCTCCTCTTTTTTTTTTTTTTTTTTTTTTAACTGAATGGCCATAAACTTCACCAACAGATTCCATACGGGTTATGTTACACCACCACCTGACTCCAAATCAATTACAGTCCAAAGGGATAGAGTTGCAGAGCCTCTGTGAAGCCCAGCCCTGGGGTTTCCATGAGGGACAGAGAAACTACAGTGCTAAGAACAGAGCCTGGAGACCCAGCTGAAAGAACTGAGTGATTTCATGATGAAAGCATGGGGCTGGGAGGCAGGAGAGCCAGGTCTGTGTTCTTGCCCTGCTGCAGACTGCCTATGTGAGATGGATCTCTTCATTTCATGTCTCTATCACTCCTTGAGCACTGGAGTCCCCATCCTCAGGGCTTCCCAGTGCTGTTTTAACACTGATGTTTCATGAGAAAGATGCAGAATGATTTCTGAGAGCCTAAGGCACTGCAAGGGTCTGAGATTCTGCTTCAGCACAACATCAGAGATTTCCACTGTAGTTCTAAGAAATATGAGCATGCTCATCAGCAAGAACTACTGCAATAAATTGTATTCTGGTCTGATGTGTGTCAGTAGGAGGGAAATAAAAGGCATTTGGACCTATTCCTTAAGGACATGGTTTAGTTGTTGACCGTGACAGTCAAAGTTTGGACTGGATGAGCTTAGAGGTCTCTTCCAACCTAAATATTGTGTGATTCTGTGAAAGAAGATGAAGGTGGAAGGGACTTAATTCACTAAGTTCTCTTTCCTGCTCTTACAAGCAGCCATGTCATGTTTATTTGTCAGGTGTACCACACTGGGCTGAACTGAAGGTGTGCCATAAGAAAGCAAACAACACTTTCTCTGCAAGCCAGGAAGGATCCAGCCACAGAGGTAAGAGATTAGGCAGGTTGCAGCTGCTGAGGATCTCACACATGAAGCCTTCCACCCTCTTCGTGGGATGGTAAACTGTGCTTCCCACCACTGCAAAAACACAGACAGAGCACTGGCTCTGGCATTGGGGCTTATAAATAGGAAAGGCTGAGCATAAGGATTGCTCATCTCTCCTTCCTTCTCAAAAGATGCTGGAAAGGGGATAGAAAGACTTTCAACCCTGGTACACACAATGTATCATGCAATATTATGCTGAGATGTCAAAGATATCTCTGAAAGAGAAACAGGGTTTATTTAGCCAAGGCAGAGGCAAGTGCATTCAAGGCACTTCACTAGAAGTTTTCTGGGTACTGCACTCTGCAGCAAAGAAATTATTCTGAAGGTTGCTGCCAACAGGGAGAAATAAAGAGCTGCTTTGCAGTGTCTGAAGATGTGCATGTCCTAGACCTGTTTTCTGGGAAAAGATCCTTCCAGCACAGAAACTGCAGCTTTTAAAAAGTGTTGTAGATAAGACACACTGTGCAGCAGCTGTGAACAACGTGAACCACTGCTGAAGGCTGTTGCCTGTCAGCTCATGTCTGAAACTTTTGGGGCTCATGTGGTTTCTGCTGATCTCAGCAGAAGCTGGAACATTTGTAATGAAATAAAGTTCAGCTCCTTACCACTGATGTCCTCTTTGGCTGTGTTAGCTTAAGGCTGAATTCAGCAAATCAGGAAAAATCTCAGAGACTCTCAGCTTCATCTATAGATTAGCTAACTGAATTGAGAAAAACAGCGATTACCAGGCACTGTTATAAGAAAGAAACAGATACAGAGCCTGGTGTGCACCTGCATGTCCCAGTGGGCCACAGCCTGAAGTCCTGGCTCAGTTTTTAACTCAGCACAACTTGGAAAGATATTAAAGAATGGGTAACAAAAAGAAAGAAGTGAAGATTGCTGGATAAAGCAGTGGAAGATGCTGGTTGCTAAGCACCTGTTTGATAAGCTAAATAAAGGAACATGACACACATCCCCAAAAGCCCAAAGCCAAATTTCTTTCTGGTGGAACTCTACTAAATCAATCAAATTACAAGAGGAATGAACTTAGTTCAACACACCTCTGCCTAGCAGCCACTCAGGATTTGCCCTTCCCAGTTTTAGCGCTGTTTCTCCAAAAGAATTGTGATGTAGAGCAGGGAGTTCACTGGAAAGTCAGCCTTTGGAGACTTGAAGTTATGGGGAGGGGGATTATTCTTCCTCTCTTACCTAACCTGCCTTGAACTTCTCTGCTGCAGGAGCTCGGAGACCAGCACATATGTTAGCACCTTTCAGTGCATTCACACTAACATAAGCACAGAAAGAAAGAAAAAATAATAATCTTCACTCGCCAGCTTTCGATGCAACCTGGAAAACAAACAGTTTGGAAGAGTTCCTTTTTTCCTCAGCAGTGAAAATCGTGGTAAAGCACCATCTTGATAGTTCCCAAAGAGATTCATTTACAAAGATCAGCATAGGAGAGGCTTGTTTGGTCTCCCGAGATGTATCTCATCCTCTGACAATTGACTGAGACTTTTGCTGAATCTAGCTATATGTGTATAATTATCTGCTCTGATACCTGAGCTTCTATGCAACAGTCTTACTCCAAGTAATCCAAACTATCCCCAAGGCATGGCACACACAGAATGGTCAGGGGAGAGAGGGGAGGAGGGGCAGTGGACTTCCCTCCTTTGCCACTGGAAATCGGAATTTTAGGGCCTTGTAGTCATTTCCTTGCTAGTGTGAGGAAACTTTTTGTACATTTATATAAAATAGGAGGCCAGAAGTGCACACCCCCATCTTACTTCCTAATATATTATGTCCTCCCCTGCCGAGTCCTGGGACTTAGTCTGGATTTGGTAACTGAAGTAATATAAATGTTAGCTAAGAAGTATTCCAGCAATATGGTTCCAATTTAAGCTTGTTTTGAAGTCTAAAGGACTAATATGTCTCCGAGATTCTCCACTGGACGTTCAGCTCTAATGTGATTTCTGCAGGAGTGCACACACTGCTCTCTAGAAGCCTTTCTGCCACGCTCCAGAAAACAGGTTCCTTCCCAAGCAGGACGCAGAGCAACCACAAGCCCCGGCCCTTCCTTACAGCTCACTCTCCTCTTCCAAATTTTGGGGCTTCCCTCAGGAAACGGTGCCGGATTTCCCGGGCCTTGTGGATAAAAGCAGGGAGGGGGGGCACCGCGTTTCACCGCCGCTTTCACTCCCCTTCTCCTCTTGCGTTTCGGCGGCGAAGCAAAGCCACCTCTGAGGGAAGCCATGCTCTCTGCAAGCTGTTTGCACTTTCCTTCAATAACATGCTTCTTGCAAGGCTGCCTTTATTTGTGTAGACATGCATTCTCAAGGTTTGCCTGCCCCCTTTTCCTCCCCTCACACCCCTACGGAGCCCCTGCCTGAATCCAAGTAATGAGCTAACCCATGGAACTCATTGCCCTTTATCTTGCTGGGGAACGTGCACCTTTTGAACTGCCATCTGCAGATTGTGTTGATGCACTGACTTGTTAACTGTGCCATACTGTGAAGGAAATGGCATGATTTAGATCAAGTGCTCTGGACGGCTGTTCATAAGAAACACTTGAGCCAAGCTGTTACTGCTCAGGATGTGCCCTGGGGAGAGGGGTTTCGTTTCGGGTCATGCTCTTGCCTTGTATGAGGGCAGGCGCAAAGTACTGAAATCACAGTCCTGCCCTGAAGCTGAGGGGAGGGGGGAGGAGAAACATTATGAAACCATAGAAGCGAAGCTGCCAAATTAACTTCTCACCCTTTCAATCACACTCCAGAGGATAAAAGCCTAACGGTTCTGCCTCAGAAACAGGCTCAGTTTACACCAAACAAGTTATTTCTCTAATTTATCAGACTTGCCAGCTATCATTCTAATTATTGGGAACCTCAGACTCTTTATGAAGTCAGATGGACGGCGTTATTTGCGTGGTTGTAACGTGTCACGAGATAAAGAGGTCTTGGGGAAAGAAAGGCTTTTGAGAGAGGAATCTGCAGGTTTCTTTACACAGCTAGGGGCTTAAGAGCACCATCACTGGGGAGAAAAATGGTTCTGGATTTAATTTTCTTTAAAAAAAAAAAAAAAAAGTATGCTTCCAACATAATGTAACATAGCTCAAATCAACAGGAGAGGAGGAGACTATGATGGAGAGCTCATCAAAAGCCTCCCATTGACTTTCACTGCCTTTGCATCAGCCCTCAATTCTTTATCTTCCCTTGCACAGTAGTGTAATCAGGGAAACAACCTCACACCCAGCAGCCAGGCCAGGAGGGAGGAGCAGACAGAAAGAGCCATCCCGACAGACTGCTCACCCAGCCTTTCCAAATGCAAACACTGATTTGTCCATTATATGTAAATGGATGATTAGAGTCATTCTCTAAGACAAATTTACTTTTCTGCACACTCTAAATCTGTTTAGTCACTTTAGAGGTGTCAATTATTGGAGCATGCTAAGACTATGAATTTCTTAGTAATAGCTTTAATAACATTTTGAAATGAAAAGCAGATACCTTGAAGTTGGCTTACTTTGAAAAGACATATGAGTAGATCTGGTTTTAATTTATGTCCTATTCTACATCTGGAATCCCTTATAATTAAAACTAAAAGCTGGACTACTACTTCCACCTGTCAAATGATGAAAAGATGAATGCACTAATAGCTTACTAAATAGCCCAACATGATAGAGTTTACTTTCCCGTTCTATACAGTAAAAAAGGGGTTTGGACAGGAGGCTAAAGGTCTCTGGTCATTACTAATAACACACTTTCAGTATTAACCTCCATACCCCACTACCACCACCACTGGGGCCTTTTAGCACTGAGATCTCTAAACTGCACTTTGCATTTTGATTGGATCTGTGTATTCATCTCTGCTGCAGCAGCCTTTCAAGCTTCTCCAATCAACAGGTTGTCTGCCAGGTGGATTCTTTCTCCTATAACTATTTTCAACCACTCCATCTTTCTTCCTCTCATTTGATTCTCTCATTAACTACTTCAATCCATCAAGTTTTCCACCTACATTTCTGAAGCACTCCCAGATGACAGCTTTCCCATTGATGTGAGCACCTTGGGGCATGTGATAACTTGGACTCTATTTTTGCATTTTTTGGTGCCATTCCTTTATGATCCCTTCCCCTCCTGTTCCTGTTGATCCACCTGTCTCATCTTACCACACTGCAAGAGAATTTCAGTGCATGCATTTGTAGGGAATCAAACAAAACTGGACCCTCAAAGGATAAGCAGGGCCTCGAGGTACAGACACAATATAAATAAATTACTCTTGCTGGATTAACAGGTTAAAACACAACAAAAATAGAAATTTCCTACAGAAATTCTGAACGCTTTTTCCCTAATGTGTTGACACACCACCTCTGGGTCTTTATAGATGCACGCTCAGGTTATTAATTTTTTTATAGGAATCTGTGAGATTCCAGCTTTCCAGTGTGAGCCTACAGCCTCTCTTGGCCCTTCAGAGCACTTCTCTCCAGTAGAAGCTTGCCCATTTATATTTAAAGATGCCAAAAAAAATATATATAAAAAGACAGCAAAGAGGTGAATCCATTTGCAACACGATACATTCATTTTAAAAATAAATGAAGATCAACACTGTTGGTTTCAATAGAACAATTTTGATTCTGTCCTTGCACAGTCCTCACAGCCAGCCAGCTGTGTGGGCAATCTCTGAAGATTAATTTTCTGAGGGCCTGCTCTTGTTTCCTCTGTTCACAGAAATATGAAAATATCCAATCTGGAAAAAAAGGATTTTACTCTGCTTGAATAATAGTTTGCAATAGTCCAAAATGTGAAGGTGTCTCCTCCAGATAAAGCTGTCTTATTAACACTGCTGTAGATATTACTGTTATCCTCACAGCTGCTGCTATTTGCAGTGTACAAAAAAAAAAACAAAACACCAAACACAAAAAACAAACAAACAAACAAAAACCACTAGTAGTTCTTACAGTTCTGAATATTGCTGAATAAAGTATTTTCATATGAGTGTGTTCCTCAAAGGAAAATAGCAGTCTTGTCTCCTGAGTCACTAGACAGCTGCCCAAATACCTCCTTGGCATATTGATGCCAAGAGACATGAATATTCCAGCAAAATGCTTTAGCTCAGAAAGGGAGTTATGGAAAAAGCTGTCCCAAATATTACAAATGCGCAGCACTCGACTTTTTACGTCAAAGCAAAGAGTAATGTTTCGACTGCCCCAGCAAGTAGGAAATGATGCAGGTATTAAACATTATTACGAGAACAGAGACACATTACTTTCTGCTTATCCAGTAGGACTCTGAATGGAGCTTTTTGTTGTGAAGGATTTTCAGGAGGAAAGTTAATACACTTTGTCCAGAGCATGAGATGGTACAAATCAGTGTAGTTCCATCTAAATCAATGGATCAGTGTTGATTTACAGCAGCTGAGGATCAACCCCCTCTTTTTTTTTTTTTTCTTTTCTTTTTTTTTTGGCCTGCTGAGGATTGTATAACATATACTGCCTAGAAACACCGGTGACAAATTTGAAACTGTGTAGGGATATGCTGAACCAAAAGCCTGATTCAAACCCAAACTGGTTACTCTCCTTTTAAATCACTGGGAGCTGATGTCTTAAATGTTAGTGTCAAAGGAGCATTTTTAACCATGGATCAAAATCCAGTGGCTGCACCCTCCAGTCTGTGCCACGCACGCTGCATTCCATACAAACTCAAACCCGCTTAGTGCCGATTCATAAATGATGTGTTGGTTTAATCTATTTTTCACAAGGGGTGTTTCAGAGCAGGAAAATTAGAAACAGGTAGAAGGGACTATTATTACTGTCTCATAGTGTGCTCTTGTACATGAGGATCGGATTAAGATAACATCTGGTCTATATTTCTTGAACTATTTCCCTTTTATCACAAGAAAATCGGCAACCCATCTCACAACTGCTCCTAATTTAGATCTAAATATCACTGATGAAACATTGTACAACATGCTGTTATCTATTAAAATGATTTCCCTGAAGGAACAGTGGATACTTTTATATTTTCCAGTGAAGCCAACCAGATTCCCCCCTCAGCACTAACCAGTTACCTTATAATCATATACTCAAATGGTAACAGCAAAATCATTTTGGAAAAAAACAAATGAGTCCCCACCAAATATTCAGCTGGGGTAAATTAATGTCTGTTCACCCATCTCAGTGAAGCAAGGTCCATTTGTCCCATCCTCCTCATGCCAGGGGCTTTGGTTCACAAATGTGCAAGGTGCTGAGGACCTTCTGCACTCCTGGGTTTTAAGAGGAACTGATTAAAGCTAAGGCCAGGCTCAAATGCAGAATTTAGCAAAGTTTTTAAGCATGTGCTTCAGGGTTTGATTTTTCCACACACAGCAGAGGAACAATGCACAGTCCTGAGATTTGCTTTGGGAAGCAGAAAGGCAGAGCACAGAGTACTGTCATCCCTCCCATTTGGTTCAAACAGAAAAATTGTCAGTGGAATGCAGTAATCTTTTTTTCAGCACTTTGCAGAGTTCAAGTCCCCAGAAAGCAGCCTATTGAGTTCAGCAAATAAAAACTTCTGTTTTCTTCACGAGTCTATAATTCATTTTCATGGACAGTAAATCAGAAAAGGGGAGGTTGGGAGGGGGGAAGGATTTTACAATCTCAAACTATTTTGCATACCTTCACTGCACATCAGTTTTACCAATTTCCATTATATTCCACCACTTAAAACAGGAGAATTAGATAAGCATACGTTAGCTGTATTAACTGGTTTAATTTAAAAGTAATTTCTACCATCTGGAAGACTATTTAATGTTGTTTGGAGGAGAGGGAAAAAAAAAAAGTGAAACTGTAGAAAAGATCATCACAATTTCTTTCAAAGAATAACCAATCTATAGGAGGGAGAAGCATACAAGGAATGTAATTGATTGTCCACAAATCACCTTGTATTTTTTGGAGGGAATTCTGAGAATAAAAAGTCTCTAGCAGTTATCAGTGGCCAGACTGGAGCCATTCATTTTTCACCTGCCTGTGTTTGTTGTCTGGCAACCAGTCAAGGGTGCTATTAGCAGAATTAAGCTCCAGAAGAAAAGATTACCCTGTAGGAGGTAAGATAAAGACTGGAAAGTGTGGCTTGTTATCAGTATCACAATAAGGACCAGGTCAGAAAGGATTCAGTGTGGGTTTCATTTCAAACAGGTAATCTCTGCTGACATAATAGAGTAATTGTTGCTTTGAAACTTTTATGTGCTGCAGCATACTACAGCTCATTTGATACAGATTCTGGATTTAATGAAGAACTCCAACAAGCCTGAAACAGACGCACAGAGAAAGCAAGAAAAGAACAGTGCACCAGTGGAAAATGTCTTTATCCTGTAATTCCGGGTCAATATAGTGAAACATAAAATATTATTCAGGGCAGTTTTATAGCTTGATTTATGTCTGCTCTCCTTCTCAGGCTGCTTTCTATCTGTCTATAAAGTTTTGGTCTATAAACATGCAGTAACATAATACAAAATATTGCAATAGTAATAACATATGCAATTATAGTACATCTCCCAAATCCTGCACACAAGCAATGAATCAAAGCTTTCCAGGACTATTCCTTGAAATACAGCTTTTTCTAGGTTTTACTCAAAGGCTTGGAAGCAGTCACTGGGGCAAGCTGCAAGAGCAAGATGTACATTGCAGATGATGGGCAGTATTTTTATGTTTTTTCTGGCAAACTACCTAAATATTTGTCTTGAAAACTAATTGTTGAGTGGGCTTTTCCTTTTTTCCTTTATAATGATAGTGCACCTTTCTCTCAGTCACCTTCTGTAGAATTGTACATTAACTGTTTGGAGATCAATCTGCAGTTTGGTTTCTTACTGTCTGCAGGAAGTGCTAACCAGCAAAATAGGTGAACTGCTAAGTTTCAAAGGATGAGGTGGTAAACACTGCCAAATTACCAAGAAAATACAGGAAAGAATTGTCTTATCTATAGTCTCTTACCTTATCTTTGGTTTCCAATCCTTGTAGGCATTTAAAGAAAGCTCCACTTTGGTGTGGACTTCACCAGTCTTATGCATAGTCCTTTTCAAGCCATGACAGAAGGAGAGAAGCCTGGCAGGAGCAGGTCAGGGCTCTGTTATCTTCTGCTGGAGCCATTTTGAGTTCTGGATGTGAAGTGGAACACAGTAGATTATGCAGGGCTGACACACATGAAGGAATCCCCTTTCAATTACCACAGGGCTTCTTACAGCCCCCCAAACAACCTTGAAAGGACAGGCTGAGATTTCAGCCCAGAATCTCAGTACTGAACCCACAAACACACCTTGTGGGTATAATCCCCCCTGTTAAATGATGTATTTATGAATGTCTGCTCTCTCCCTGGGTGCCTGATGGCACTTCCTATCATCCTGCCTTATGCCTGGGTTCAGATAATCTTCCCTTAAGACTTTTTTAAAGAGTTGTCCAAGGAGCTCTCAGCTTGTGCAGTTTTCATTTGTTAAAATCTTGCAAAAGCAGGGGATTTGCAGAAAATAATTTACCAGTACTTCTATAAAAATGGGTAACTACAAAAGGTACAACACACCGTCAATTCCAGATAATATTATTATAGGCTTGTGATGAGGTGCAATCAGTTATAAAGGCTCACAGCCCAGATAGTATCAGTCCTCTTGATGAAATGGAATAGAAATCTTAATGCTTAAAATGTTTTCATGACTATAAATTTATTTGGTAAAACGTAGTGGGGTTAGCAGAACAACTAACTAAATAAATAAAATTTTGCAGGCTACACTTCACTTAAATCGCCAGTTTTAAACTGGTACTTTACAAAAACTGATTCAGCACCCAATCTATGGCTTGAACATGACCAAGAAATGACTCCGTATGGAAAACCAATTCCAAAAGTGCAAACAGCAGAGTCTGGGAGCTCAAAAGCAGAGGTAGGAGTAGCACAAGGATCTCACTGTGGATAGTGCCATTCAGTAAGAGTCCAGAGTTCAGAGAAAGAGACAGTGCTGCTGCTGATAGAGTTTGCAGATGGCCAAAAGCTGGGTGAGGGAATGAATAGCAGTAAGGATTTATCAGTTATTCAGTTTCATCTGGACTAATTGGTAGGTGAAGCTCATCTGGCTATTTATGCACCTTGTAATACAACCAGATGCAAGGTCATCCATGCTTGAATGCAGATCATTGCTGCACTGATACAGAAATCACAAAGAATTATTTGAAGGGAACAATACAAATACAGAACAGAAGTCAATAGCAGTAATAAACATGGAAAACACTGTCAAATTTCCCTTCTGGCTTGGCTTTGAGAGCTAGTTGATTCCTGCTTGGCATATAGGAGCTACAGTTTTGCCTCCTGTCCCAGTGGAAGCCTTTACACTGCCCCAACACTCTCTGCACTGCCTACAGGTAACCCCAACTGGTTCTAAATCCAGGGAGGAGGAAGGAACTACAAATGAAGAAAAACCAGCAACCCAGACTTTTAAAATTGATTACTGAAACAATTACTTGCTGGTGTCTTCTATTTAGCTAGCATATTCCAATTACCTTTTGCTTCTGTGATAGAGGCAAAGAAATCAACACAGAGACAAAATAAGAAAAAAAGATGGAAAGCTCCTCATTAATAACAAAACTTAGATTCTAAAATGAGCTCCACAGGAGCAGTCTCCAGGCTCTCCTGACTCCACTGAAGTCACTGGGGAGCACATGGGTTTGCCTATGGATGGATCATGGCAGATTTGAGCATATGAGCTGAGGGGGCTGATCCTGCTAACACTTCATACCAGGCAGAGAGCCAGGTGCAGAGATATTCAAACTAAATCCTAATTAAGTGTCTGAATTCCCAGTGAAATCCATGGTAGGTAGATGCCTGAATATCAATGTGGACATTGATCCAGCTGCTTATCAGAACAGATTTCCAGAGCAGATGATGGCATTTGCCTTTTCATTCTACTTGATTGTTTTCTCTTGAATGTCAGAGAAATAAACTCTGAGGATGGCTGCACTATCATTCAGTGTACATACACAAGCATTTCATCAAAGGAAAAGAATTATCCCTATACTTAAATATGAACCTGAGCTTGGGTAACATATGGAGGAAATTAGCACACCACTAGAAAGTACAAGGCTTGCAAGTTGTGGAGAAAATAGACTATAAAGCCTTACAAAAGAGCTAAAAGATTTAGATCATATGAGATATATCATATAAAGAGATTTCTAACATAATGACCTACATGCTTTTTGCCACATTACCATGGAAGTTACCCAGTAAAATTCTCAGTGAATAAACTAAAATAAAACCATTCTGATTTCACACACAAGGTATGCTCAGCTTCTAACAGGAAATAAGAACCCCACACCTATTAGATCACATCTTTGCTGCCCACTCAGAATAAATGACTGATAGAACAGACATGTTGAATCAAGATGCTGGTTCATTCTTCTCTTTCCCTACTCAGCCATCCTCAGCCAACAGATTTATTTTTTCCCCCCAGAATATCTGTGATTCCTAAGATTCTTTGAGGCTATTCTCTTAATACTTGGAGGAGCTGCAGCACAACTCTTTCTCTCTGCTGTAAGAGCTCCCTGGGTCAGAGGCAAGCACAGTCTGTCTGGGCTGCTGCAATCAAACCAGCCCAGCTTGAGAAAGCATAAACAGTGTGGTGGGCAGAGCAGCCTAAAGCAGGGGGCCAGGAGGGAAAAAGAGTCATGTCACTGTTATTTTATTTAACAGCTCCAGGTCCCACTGAAGTCAGTCACACAGTTCCTATCAAGGTCAACAGAAATCTTTTTAAAGAGTATATTTTCTTGCCAACTGTCTGAGCAGCATGGCTGAGCCCTACAGCAAAGAAAGTAACCTTCCCCAGCTCCACAGTTCTTCACAGGAGCTGACAGACCTTCTTTAGAAGAGCAGCATCTCCAAGAGGTGGGATCCCATTAGGATAAATACTTCTATGCCTGGTCACCTTCCTCCTCATTGCCTAGTAGGACCATAGCAGGGATTTTCAGGATTTTTTCAGATGTTGACACACCATTAAAGCAAGCAGCTCTTCTTCTCCCCTTCCTATCTACATGGATACTTGGAGACAAGTAGAGGGAAATCTGTGGAATCATGACTAGAAAGTCATTTATCTCTGCAGTTTTGCAGATGAAAACAGCTACACCACACAGATTTCTGCAAACCTCAAGTAGATGCTCCCAAGCCACAGATTTTTAAAGTTTTGCTTAGTGCATCCTCTAACTTCTGGCATCCTGACTCTCCACCACACTGTGCCCAAAGGCAGGAGACAGTTTCCAAGCTCTTTGCACTTGGTTGTACTAATGCACATGTGTGGGAAGTGATTCTGAGCTATTGCTGAGATAGAGCTCAGAGCACAGGGATGTTCTGGGTTCTGAGCTCATGTTGGTAGCACAGCTGTGAAATGGACATTTTCCCCCAAGAAACTTGTCAAAAGGCAAAGGTGAAACCTTACTTCTTATTTTCTTAATTTACTTGGGGTATGAGAAAACTGAATTCCAAGTCTTTCAAAATACAGAACTGTTTCTTCTTGGATGTGTTCCTTTGGATCTGATGGGAAGAAAGGAGATTTCATTGCAGTGTAAGTGGAACAGGAATGACACATTTGAGGAAAGAAGTAGCCACATCATTACTATCAGGAAATGTGCTACATTAGGAAGGGAGGAAGAAATTTCTCCATGGTGTAAAGGAGATGTTTGACCAGTTTGGATTATCCCAAGGGGTGTTTGATTCTCACAAGACTCCAGCAAATTCCTTTCCTCTTTCACCTCCCAAATCAGCATACATTCAGGAAACACCCACATTTCCCCCAGTTACCTACCCCTAACATCTTCTTACTACAAGACAGAGGAGCTTGCTTTGCCCCTAAAAAGGCAAGAAATCAGTAGGGATTTCTTCTGAATAAATTCTGTATTTGGTAGGACTTAGAATGGATGAAAATGAATGAAGCAAATACAGCAGCAGAAACAAAGGCAACCCTGTTTTCTGTTGCAGGTATGTTGGCTGCATGTTCAGCATTTATTACCAATAACATTTATTCTCAAGAGATTCCTGAAATCAGGCCATGTACAGCCTTTCTCGTGCACCTTGCTGCACCAGGTGTTAAACAAATGTCACTCACCTGACTCTATGCTGAAATTTATGATTTAAGATGGATTTGTGTGGATGAAGCGATGGATGGATAAAGCGATTTTGAAGGTTTCAAAACAATGAATGTTGATTTTTTTTTAAATTAGCAAAATAATATTTGATCCACAGTATATTTTT
Organism: Phaethornis superciliosus; assembly: GCA_023637945.1. Taxonomy (NCBI): domain Eukaryota; kingdom Metazoa; phylum Chordata; class Aves; order Apodiformes; family Trochilidae; genus Phaethornis; species Phaethornis superciliosus. The sequence goes on along the minus strand of JAJQWJ010000006.1, from coordinate 39,777,486 downwards.
GTACACAGACTCATGTTTGAACTAAAAGTAGTCTGCTCTAAGGATGCTGTTCCTACCACTGTCAGTGTGAAAATACCAGATCTACAGAATCTATGCAGAGTTTATTATCAAACTATTCTGAGAAAACAAATCTTAAAAACAATATATGCAACACAGCTGTTTAGAAGTTCCCCAGGGCTTTCTGGTACTTGCTGCCAGCTCTCAGCTCTTTTTGCTTTAAGCAGGGAGGGGCAATTTCTTTAGATTACTTTACAGAGTATGTATATCTCTCTCCCTTCCATGCTGTCACCCTAGATGGCTCTAAAAAGTTAGGAGCTGCCACATTCTTGTTCTCAGGAAGATCTGTTAACATATTTGTCCACTTTTTGATCTCTGGACCCTTCTCCTGACACTTTTCACAGCCTCCTGAAAATGGAATACTTGAAGCTAATAATTTGCTTATTGTCTCTCTAGTGTAAACTTAAACGTTTTTCATCTTAGAAACTATTTCCTCATATTTCTTTTTCTCATTTCCTATTTGATTCAAGTGATCTGGGATTGAATAATCATTCTACCACCTGAAATGAACACGAGCACCTGCCTCCTGCTCAGTAACTAAGCTGCCTCTTAGTGTTCTGGGATTTATATCTGGTAGCTCCTTTCCTTTATACTGCTTGATCAGTATATGGAGGTGCTACAGCTGGATTTTACATGTGAAGCCACACTGAAGGATGCAACAGCAGAGAAGACCTCTCCTATTCACAGGGAATCCCACCAGGCCTCAGAGCCTCTTGGAGGATGGAAGCCCAAATAAACCACCTAGCACAGTAAGGAAATAACTTCTCAGTCTGTTCTATCTCCCCAGAACCACCCCCCTCCTACTGGTTAAAATAGCACAGTATTCTGTACCACAAAAGACTGTAATTTGTCAGGAATTCTGAGCACTTGGAAAGGAGAAGGGGACACTAAGAGTGGGGAAGTCCTACCCCACAGACACTCTGTCCCTTGCATAACCATGGGAATACAGGCTGCCTCCCTTCATCCTTAGGAGATGGATGCTGTTCTTAGCCTGAACAAAAAGAAAAAAAGATGTTTCCAAAACTGCACAGCTCTCCCTTAGCCCAGAATCTTTCCACTAAAACAATGAAGCCTTCTACATGTTGCATACAAAGGAGAAACATGGAAACTAAGTTTACCTGTGCTTGTCAATGAAATCTGATTATATAGCAGTATTCAGCCATATGGAACTGACAATGTCTTAGCTCTAAGGACATTCAACTATCACCTCCAACCTACCTACCTGGTGTTGAAGGAAGACTAAAGAAATACAAATGGAAAGGATCTCCAGTTGATAAGAACAGGAACAATCAACACAAGGACCTCTGGTCATTCAGGCATTGTCCTTACCAACATGAGAACCAGCATGCATGTTCCTTTCAGTTTGATGATGGTTTCCACTTGTCTCAGAATATTTTAACAATTGAACTGGTTTTTAAACAAGCAAAACCCATTTTACTCAAGACAAAATTCTGATTCAGAAGGCAGGTACTGCATTTGTTTTCTGCTCTTCTGACTATGGTGACACTGTGCATAGAGAGAACTTTCCATGATCCTGTATGGATTTTCTGTGCCTTGTGCTGATTTTTTTACAGAAGTCCTCCTGCAGCCACATCAGTTTCACATCAGTTTCCCCCACTTATACCATCTTCTTCCTATCCTGGAGTGCCAGTAGTGATAGCTAAGCCCCAACACCCATGCTGCTGCTTCTGCTGTGGAGCCATGACTGCAGCTGAGCTCTTGGATAGACAGCAGAGAATCTGCCTTTTGAGTTACTGAAGGCTGAATACCATAAGGACCACAAGTCCGAAGCCTAAGAGAGCTACAAGCAATGATGAGGAGTTCAAACCTGGATTTAGATTGTACATAAGTGGCACAACCATAGCAGAACTGCATCTTCTTGCATCCACCAGACACTCTTCTTGCTTACCTCCAAGAAAACCTGCAGCTGAGATACTTGTTCCCAGGAGGGAAAAAAAAATCTGGCTTAAAAGGCTCTCAAAAATTAAACCAAGAAAAGTGAAAATATCAACAGAAATACTGATGTCTGCTCTTACTTGTATCTCTCCCTCCTAAAGAAAAAAAAATAATGGTACAGTTACCACAGAGAGGGGTGAAATCAGTCAGAGTACTTTTGAGAAACCCCATCAGTTTCCATAAGCTATGCAGATCAGGTGGGATCAGGTCAGTGTTCCAGGCTCCACCTGAGCTAAGCAAAAGGATACTTTGCTTCCAGATTGGTGAGTTGGTTTAGCTTTTACTATGATAGCAGGCAAGCACCAGAGGAAATCAACCCACATAATTGAGAAGAAAGGCAAGGAAGAGGAGTGAGACTGCTCCTTTCACCTGAAGGGAGCTGTTGGAGCAGGTCAGTCTCCTCATGCACCTTCAATGTTGGTGTCTCTACAGAGAGAGAGGATGGCTCAGCACACAGAATACCTGAGATACCACCTTGAGAAACCTCTCTTGAGCAGGAGGAGAGAGTAAGCCCAATACAACAATGTTCCTGACTTTAGGTTGTACCTAAACCTTTTGCCTTTTGGAATTAAAGCTTCTCCATTAGATGAGGTAAATGTGGGCTGTGGTATCTGTGCTTTAATTCATTCCTGACAAAAGGTCAGTTTAGATGGACCCAGAGGGAGGACTGCATTATCCATCTCACTGGAAACAAAAATCCTGCTTTTCCTTCAATACATACTTTCTGCTCTTCTGACCAGACACACCTGTTTTCTCGACTAACTCAAATCCTTGCAGCCACGTGTGCCCAGGGGATGGAGGGGAGTGTAATAAATAGCAGAGGCAAATAATTTCCCCAGTAAAGAGCATTCCATGCTTTCTGTATGCAAATTCTGCAAAAAAATTTCTACATATATGGTGCAGAACTGCTCTGAACTGAACTCTAAAAATGTTTAATGCAAACACAGCTGTTATCAAGTGTTGTTCTTTCCAAGACTCCATTCAGTTTGATAGTTATCACTATGCCAACAGCATTCCCAGTACAAATCTCTCCTTCTGAGACTTAACAACTGCTTTACACACAGGAGAAGTTCACTTCACCCTGAAACTTGGTGCTCTGGATCTCTACCAAATGTAGGTTTCTCCCTTCTAACAGTACCAAGTGAGCCCAAATCAACTCTAACAGGTACTGACCAAAGACATTTAGATAATTTTGGTTTTAGGAACTGCAAATATTTTTAATCTAAGGTCATGTTTTTTAACATCCTTGGTCATCAAAATATTGTAGTGCCTCTGTGTACATACTCAAATCTCACTGGTGTCAGAAGAGATATGATAAACATGTTTAAAACACAGTATCTAGTAAATTTCACTAAAGTGTTTTGAATTGTAATAGCAACTTACTCAAATATCAGTTTTTGAGGCAGATCAGGAGATTCTGACAAAATGTTAACGTAGTATTTTAGATGACTGTTTAGATTTGTTATTTATATTAGCTTTGAGGAATGGGGCATTTCACATCCAGCTACAGAGGATTTTTTTTTTTAAGAATCAAAAGTTTTTAATATTTAAAATTTTACAGAACTAGAGGAGACAGCACTTCACTTACCCTTCTTTCAGGGGGCCGATCACAGGATCTAGCTGTGCATTGTGCTCTTGAGAAAACATCTAAAATAACTCAGCAGCTGGCATTTTCAAATGTCATAGGGAGAGTAAGGTCAGCTCCCCAGCTGAGGCCTATTTAACTCAAATCAGAACTTGAACTGTTGAATATAGAATATGGTTTCATACTCTATGCATAGATGTGATTTTAAAACTCTGAGCTGGAACATTTTTATTCATTTCAGCACATGCCTACAAGGGAGAGGGGAGCTTATTGCTCCTTTGGAACCTTTGTGTTCCTCCACCCTCATCGAATCGATTCCAGGGGAGGAAGTGGGGCTGGCAGCCTTGTCAGGGCTGCCTCTCTGCATCCCTTTCAGATGGGTGGATCTTTCAGGATCATCCTTCCCAGCACACCCAGCAGTGCTGCAGAGCTAATGAGGTGGAGCAGGTCATCTGCACACAAAAACAAGAATGGGAACAGCCCTCCTTCCGCTGGGAAGCAAAGACAGGCATGTGCTGCAGTGTGTGGCAGTGAAATGTAGCATGTCTAATGTCAGGTCACCAGAGAAGGTGAGTGTCCTGAGAGCACCTACCAGTGTTATTGTTGCAAACCCCAACCTCACAGCTCAAACTCCACTTTTAGAGGGAAGTAAACGCTCCCTTACACAACTTCAAACCACTCAGGAGAGCCTCTTGTTACAGCTTGCTCATTAGCTCACCAAGCAGCACCATTAGAGGCAAGTAGGGGGTTACTGATGCATTGTAATTACCAACTGATAGTCTGTCACCGGGAAAAACAGAAGAGAAGTCTCTAATTAAGGAAGGTTACTTTCCTCTCTTAAGGTTTCCTTTGCTGAAGCAGGAGGTGGAGCTATGTTAAGGAAGCCCCATAAAAAGCCTGTTGGCTATTTGCATCTCCATGACTGGCAGGAGTTTAAACAGGTTTGACTCCATCTGGGCATAAATACAGCTTTGAGAAACACATTAAAAAAAAGGCACATGGGCCTGCCCACTGGAAAGCAAGTTATCAGCCCCTGAATCCTGGTGTTGAACAGTGATACACACAAATAGCCACAAAGGAGGAGTCCTGGCCCAACCTGGCTGCAGGCTGTTCCATGCTGCCCCTGCCCTCAGCATCACATATGGAGACTGGATACAGCCCTCAGGGTCTTTGGGTGCTGGGGTGGTTGCTTTTAGGATTCTTGAGTAGTTTGCATCAGGTACAAGGTTGGGCTATAGGTTCTGACTTTGATTTCCTAACCTTGTTTATGACTCTTTACTAAGGGGATGGTAGTGAGGGAAAAGCAAGTGGCTGGAAGTGAAATTTCTGAGAATGTTCACAGAGTTGAGTTTGAGACTTTGTAGTGCAGCTTCCCGTCAGCAACACAAATGGGTAGGGGATCCTCCCTCAAAAGAAATATATTTTTGCCTTTATGAAATACAAGGTAATAGATAAGATGCAGGAGAAAGTTTGTGGCTGAGAGAAACATTTTTCCTCAACAGGAAAGGTCCCAAACACTCCCCAGGGACTCCCACATCCTCTCTCAGAGGAATCACATAAAAAGCATAGATACAGAATACATATATATGGAAACAATGATGGCTGAAAACATTTCAGAGCAAGGGCAGAGACTCAAATCTTTTCCCCTGGGTGTATTTAATTTTACTTGACATCATAGGCATATGAAGAGACTGTCTTGCAAGAATAAGCTGGAGAAATCAACTGGAAATTGCCACTGGCTCAAACCAGAGAGACTTCAGAGGTTATCAAAGACACAACCACAACCTTCAACTTGCCAAAGTAAGCAGTGAAGGAAGGGAAATTTGGTTCTGTTACAAAGCCACAGCTCAGCAGCAGATCTGACATTTCCTAACACCAAAGCACTCAGGTGAGCAATTCAGACAAGCAATTTTGGGACATGGTCAAATGGTATCTCTAAGCCAATCCAACAGTCAGCTGTCACTGAAAATCCTGTTTGACCCTTCTGCCTTCTCTATCTGGTGCTCATCTAAGTGTATGGTGAGGTGGTTTGGGGTGTAGTTACACGAGACAGCTATTTAGCTGCTGGAAAAGGATGGGAGGACTGTGCAGGGAGGAGCAGAACCACCCCTTCCAACAGAAGGTGAGATGTTTGGTCAGCTCAGCTGTATCATATAACTTTATCCTCAGATTTCCTAAAAGGAGAGGAAGAAAATCAGAATTTAGGTGGCGTGAATTACTCTCTAGAAATTTCTCCTTAAATTATGAAAGGAATCTAACGTGTCTGCACCTTAACCTTATGAAAAAGTGAGTAATTATCAACAGCTTTGCCTTCTCCAACCTGCCTCACTACACAGTCTGATGTCTAATTAAGTTTGTGGGAAAAAGGAAGCAGAAAAAGTAGAGGTGAATGGGATGCTGAGGCAGATATTTTTTAAACAGACTAAAACTAATGGGGACACACACTCTGATTTAATCTTCCTGATTCTTAAAGAGCTAGGGAAGAAAGAAATTTTACAGTCTAGTGGTGAAGAATAGCTGAAAACCAGCTTACATTTAAAGTAATAATATCTTAAACTGGCACAGCTAGACCTGGAAGACAATGTCTAAGGTACTTGAAGATCAAATCATTCTGTGATTCTATATTGTGATTTGAGAGAGGCTGAGCTTAAAAACCTCTGTGTTGTAATAAGCAGAAGTAGTAAAAAGGAGGTGTTAGAGACCTCCTTTTCTTTCCTTCTCTCCCTAAAGAATAAATAATGACATGGTTGAAACCTGGGAATAAATCACTTAAGATCAATGTCAGAATCAGTGCTTACACCTCCTTCTGCAAAGAAAGGAGAAAACAGAGATCATCTGATTTTTGCAGACACTTACCTATTAGGTTGACAGAGATGGCACAGAAACACACAAGCATAAATACTTCCAAAAGTCAAACTGAGCAGAAATGTGCATCCATGGATGTATCACTTGGTGATTGTAATACATACTGAAACATAACATGTAGGTCCTGCCAGCAGGATGGGAGGTTGATTTACAAAGCAGTAAGGATTCAATGGGCAATGGACAGACAGAAAACCCTGAGATGCTGTGGCAATGAAAATAGTTATGGTATTGCAAAATGTCTGTGATGTGGACACAGAGTTGCAACGCTGCTTCTGCAACCAGATGAGACATCTGAGCTGCTTAGTTCTGATGCTCATGCTTTGAAGGAGGTTGGAATACTCCTCAAGTATTCAAAGACCCACAAAAATATTCAGGTATTCAGGAGAGCTCACTCTAATTACTTTAACTCATGGAGAAGAGACCTGACAACCAGAAACTTCTTGATCCATTAAAGATACAGCAAAATCCTGTGGAGTGAAGACAGACTAATTCAACTCTAAAATAAAAAATTATTGCCTTGTAATAAGTATCATTAAATATTGGAACATCGTAGTACAGGGTTTGGCTGACTTTGTTCTTCTTCATGGTCCCTTCCAACACAAACCATTCTATGATACAATAGGGTTCTTAGCATTTAAGCAAGAACCAGAGACAGTTGTAGTTTAATGCTTTAATCCAGCTTCCAGGAAACACTGTATGGCTTACAGAAACATGGGGTTGGAAACAGACCACCAGGGGAATGGTGCCTTCAGCTGGCAGAGCCTATGTACAGGTAGCAGGTACTGCTTTAAGAAAATAAACAAAAAACCTGCTTCAAAAGCCAGGGTGTAAACTGATCTGCCTGATGTGGTCTGGTGCAACAGACTCAGCTTTATTGGATCAACTGGCAAACTTCATCAGCTTCCCAAAAGTCCCAGGGAAACATTCTAGTGCTCACCCTTTCAAGACTGGGGCTTAAAAAGGACTTGAACATGGGCAACTGCAAGAAAGTCAATCAAGAGACCACAGTTCTTAATTAAACTCAAAAAGGTGGTTTGTAGCTACATTCACAGGCATGGAGCTGATATGGATCCATTTATAAAACCCTGCTGCTCCTGTGTAAAAGGACAACCTTGGAGTGAATAAGCAGCAAGGAACAGCTGCTCTGAAGTAAAGTTTGACTTTGACTCAATAACCAATCTTTTACATCACTGATTTCAGCCTGTGATCAATAGACAATTTTTGAGGAATCTGCAGCCTGACAACAAATGCAACCATTTGCCACAGTCTTAAACTCACTGTGCAAGAGTCTACACCTCCTCTGGAAGACTTTTCAGAGCCTGTAAGCCAAAATGTTTGGAAACATCTCGCTTCAATTTTCAAAAGCCAACAAATGCATTTGGATGCCTTTATTTTTAGTAGCATTCTTGTAAATCTTTTTTTTTTTTTTTCAGGAGACAGATTAGTAGAAAATGTTCAAAGTTTCCTGAAAACTACACTCCTCTGGAGAATTCTAAACACATAATTAAACATTGGGGAAAAAAATCAGTTCTTTTTTTTTTTATTACCTAACTGCCTCTATGCTTTCCTTTTCTTCTTTTGTTTTTGTTTCTTCTGAGACCTGTGAATAAATCAGAAAAGCTGTCATATCACATTGACAAACAAGTTATCTAAGAATGAAAGCATATGGCCCTGAAAAGGAAGGTGCAAAAATCTCTACCAACTGTCTTCTCAGGGCTGGGATAGCTGTAGTTCAGCTGTTCTTCAAACAGGCAGGTCTGAAAATTTCTGCATGCACAACACACCATGTGGGCTTCCAGCCTACAGTACAGCTCCTGAAAGTAGATTTTGATGGGTCAAAGCCATTTTATTGAATTAGCCCTTTATTGTTTACATTAAATCCAAGGGAGCTCACAAATACTGATTTATCCTTCTGAAAGGCTGGATTATACCGCGTGGCTCGGATGCAAAAAAAAGATTAGGGATTTTATACTAATTACTTCCAGCATGAGAAGTGCATAGACCAGAAGAGCACTGACTTTGGAGACACTCTGCTGGACATTTCAGTGTAGAATTGTTTGCCACCTTTTCTTGCCTCGAGTAAAATGCCTGCTGCTCTGTAATGCAATGTGGAGTGTCACACTGCCCTTAAACCCTGAGAGCTGCCTGAGAATTGGCCCTTCCATGTGTTACTGTTTTATCCACTCTCCCATCCCACCAGCACTGTTGCTGTGCAGTAGAGTGCAGCATCACTGCCTCCTACTCCACATCACTCTTTCAGAAAGTAAGAGAAATCGATGAAAAATATCTCATTATTACTGAGCTTTCATTCATTTATGCTCAGTCAGATGAGTAAACCACCACTGCATAGTTTCCCAGGCTATCCAAGGTGTTTTCAGCAGTCTGGAAAATCCAGAGTTGGATGCAGATGTGCATCTGTTGGAAACACAACCTACCAGATCGTTGGCCTTACTGGAAATCACAAGTGCTGTGGGTCAGACAGGACAGACAGACACAACTGGCAGGAGAGTCTGTCACATGATTCCCAAAATGAACCTTTATATTTCTCATAAGCCAGTGGGCACCTGCCTGTGCAGGACAGACATTCAGCTTTTGGGCAGCTTTTGTGGCCAAAGGTGGAAATCTTTCAAAGACAAATCAAAACTATCAGGGATTTTAATAATTTATGTAATAATTATTAATGTATAATGATATACTAGTAGATTATGGGCAAAACAGATGTCCCAGAAGTGCACATGGCTTTCACTGAAGAACTTTGCTCACAGTGACTTCAGATCTTCTCAGTACACAAATTACTCCTTGGGGCCTGGGCTCTGTTGGTATTTGTTTGAGTGATGATACTCGTGTAGCTTGTGAAACAGAACAAACAGGAGGCTTAAATGAGCCTCAAGATTTGCAGACTGCTGACCCTACAGTAAGAACACCCTTTATTGCTTTTGCATCAGCAGTACCCAATGCACCATGGGCTTTTTAATGATTGCTCTTCTTTGGGAAAAATGTTATAAGGAAAATATAATAAGGAAAAGGTTTGTACTCACACTCTCGAGTTCCAGAAAGGAAATATACTGATCTTTATGCTCACACAAGCCCTGATGTGGAAGGTAAGGCTCACAAAAGGGGCTTGTTTTAAATCTTGCATTCAATAAACTGCTAGAAGAACAAAATGAAAACAAGCTATTGTGTTAATCTCCAGATTAGCCCTCATAGTCTGTCAATTTAATACTGATTAGTAAACAATGTCCATAATTAAGCTGTTGTTGGAGACACAAATGCCCCACGAGCCCGAAGTAATGCGTAGTATTCAATCCTTTTACAAAGGATGGCAGATACAATTCCAGGAATGTTAATGCTGTCAAGTATCCGTGATGTACATAACAAAAGAGAAGGCAGAGAGTTGGGGTAATTAAGCTCACACTGGACCCCCTCTCCAACCTGTACGTGTTTATTGACTAAACGTTATTAGGTGTGGTAAATAAAATGCCACTGAATCGTGGGAGCTGGGACCAAAAATGGTATGAAGTTTATGGGGCCGTGAAACCCTGGATTCCCCTGGCATCAAAGCACACACATACCCTTTGCTAAGGCTGGTGACATTAATGTGCATGACAGGGGTCCATGGGGCCGTGGTCCCCTAATTGTTTAGGAGACCTTTTAGTCTGGTTGCAGACTGCATGTCTTGGTATTTGTGGAGCTAATTGCACTAAAATCCACCGGCCCAGTGTTTGCAGTGATGGGTTAACTCATTTATCCTCGGGATAATACTCAGCTCTTTGTCAGCTTGGTCTCCCTCATTCTCTCCCAGACTCTCACCCCCGATGCAGAGGAGGAGGAAGCCGGGACCTGCTGGTGCTGCCGATGGAAACTCACTGCCTGCACATGGGTCAGAACATAAACATTTCAATAGGAAACCATACCATATTGTCGAGTGTTTGCATTACTGGTAACCTTTTCTGCTTTTCTCATGCGGGTCAGTTGGAAGTTTAGTCCCTGAGAAGCTCCAACAGTTGGGCCAAGCAGAGGTGCTCAGCCTGGGCTCCTCTTATCAGTTTATTTTCTATACTGAATGGATCTTGAATTCGGAACCAGCCCTGACAGGCTAATGCTGTGGGCTCCCTGTAGTGTGGGTTTTTTCCCTCTCACTTCAGAAAATGATAGATAAAGGTGGACAATAGTTATAAGAAATCTTGTATTGTGATCTCAATATTTTATTTTACATGGGGACAGAGCTGGCACTAGCTATAGTCTGAAAAGTGACATAATGCAGAAAAATATTTCTTCCTAATATGGGCTCTTAAGATTTACAAACTTCAGAGTGAGAGGAACTGAATAATAATTTTTACATTTTTCCAGAATTCTTGATTTTATGGTATTGTCTCATACTTCTTAAACCATATTTATATGTAAGTAACTAACACAATCATAATCACAGCAGCTCAGTTAAGTGGAGCACTTGCTGCCCAAGGATCTCAAATACCTGGGCCCACACAGAGGGGCACTATGCAAGATTCCTATGGGATCAAATGTATTGGTAGCCCCATTGGACCGTTTGGACATCAGCAAATCAAATTGTTTTGCCAAAGGTCAGAAAGAGTGTAAATTAGTGGTAGAACTAGGAAAAATATTCAACAGTATCTTCCCCACTCCCCATCCTAGACTACCCATGTAAACGCAGGACAGCACAGAGTGGTTTCCTGTTTGGAAATGTGGATTTGATTACGGAGGGTCATAAGTTCCCAGAATTTTTGGCCAGGTGGGGACTTTGCTTCTCGGGTGTTGCAGAAACACTGCACCTCTGCCATGGGAGCAGCCCTGCCTGGTTCACAGCTACAGGCTTGCTAGAGCCAGCACTGAAGGGAGATGGGAGTGGGAATGTGCAAGGAGAGGTTAGGGGTAGCCCTAGACCACAAAACATCGATTTCTTGTGGCTTAAACTGCTGAGGAATCAGTGGAAAATGCTCCTTCTAGAAACAGTGCCAATAAAGCAGTATCCCCATGAACAGACTGGTAACTAATGTTACTGAGAAGCAGGGTTTTCTCCCATGTATCAAACTCCCCTCCAGCACCCAAAAAGCCTTTTTTTCCTCTATAAAGAGTAGGATTTTCTTTACCTCCACAAAACTTTTTTTTAAAAAAATGAAATTAAATTAATAATAGCTGTAGGTTTCTGCAACAGCTTGTTTGGGGTGGATTGCATACAGCAGGCTGGAGGTAGAAAGTGTCAGTGTGCCCATCCCCTCCAAGTGGCCAGCAGTGCCCCAGCCCCTGGGGAAAGGTGGCCATGCCAAGGAGCTCAGCAGTCACTGCACTACTGCTGAGCAGCTCTGCAGCTTTCCCTAGTCTGAGCTTTTCCAGAAATCTGCCTCTCTGCCTCATTTGCCCATTTCGAGCTGTCAAAACAAGAGCAGGTGAGACAACAAAGCCCAAATATGCAGCTCAAATCTCACTGGATCACATAATGGTACATGAAAGGGAACATAGACAGCAGCCGACAGAAGGAAATTTGGGGCTGGGGCTGAAGAAGTGAGAACTAAAATGTATAAAGTTTTTCCCCATTTGATGGAGGAGAGTCACACAACAGACTGAAAGAGTTTTTACTGAGCCCTATAGGAGATTAATGGAGGAGTAATGTCCCTCTCCACTTACTGTCCTGCTTGGATGGGGAAAGGCTATTTAGGTGAAGGCTGCTGAAGAAAGCATATTTGCCAGATAAATTCTATTTTGAGCACAGGAGCATGGATAAACTGTCATTCTACTTCATGTTTCAAATGCATCAGAATAAAACAAGAAGTTCTCATTGCTCAGCAGGAATGGAATATTTGCTTATCTCTGGATTCATAGAAGTATCTGAAACTGATCTCACATTTCCTAATATTCTTTTAATTGTCTTTTTGTGCAATATGCAGTCAATTTGATTACAGCTCTCAGGGAACTTGGAAGTACTCAGATGAGAAGTACAACAGAAGCACCCACTCAGTGTGTTTTAGAAAAATATTACCCCCTTTCTATACAAGAATATAGACCAGCCTATGAAAATTGCTGTTGCTTTCTCCTAATGGCCACAGCCAATAGCTAATGATTCATATGGAACAGCAAAAATGTCATAATGCACTTAGCCAGGTGTGAAGTCCTGAAAATGGAGGTGTTGGTGGACAGCTGTCCTTAGCTCCTTACTCTTGCAATCATCTTTTTCCTTAAGACCTGGAGTGGAAGGGTTTGTAACTTCTCCATGCCAAACAAAGCCTTCTCCTCTTGGTAAGAGAATCACACTTTTCAAAAATAAACTGTTAGCTGGAATATTCTCTAGAATAAAGCTGCTCTTTAACACTCACATAGCACAGAGGAGCTTTTGCACCAAGAGGGAAATAGTTCCACACTTCACCAATGAGTGCCACTGAGCTCCTCAAGCAAAGTCTCAGCACAGGAGCAAATTCTGCCAACAGAAGGGGGTTTGTTGACTCTTCACCCACAAAGAGGTAAAGGGAGGCTCAGGCAGAATGGAAATGTGCAAAGTTCCTGACTCCACAGCCTCTCCCAGCTCCAGCAATACCTGTGGAAAAAGGGACAACTTTCAGCCCTGTCAGTTTCTTAGAAAAGTTGCATGTGGAATCACCGTGCCACATCCAAAATTAGTGAAAACCCTGCTATTGACATCCTTTAATCTAACCTTGCTCTTTGCCTGAAACAGGGCTCACAGGAGTACCCTGGGGGGGCTGTGGGAGCAGTGGGAGCAGCTGGAGCAGGCAGGTTGGCACCAACCTCCATCCCCAGCTCATCTCCTGTCAGCATCTCTCTGCATCCAGAGGAAGGCAGCCCATGGAGCAGAGTGCAGCCAGGGAAATCAAGCCTCTGCTACACAGTTTCACTGGGATCTTGGGCAAACTGTTTGGATTCAGATCCAAGCCTTAAGTTTTTAACTCTAAGTTTTTTTACAGTGCCTTAAGTTACTACTAGGAATTATACATTCTGTCAGCTCAGTCAAAACTTCTGTGTTCCAGTTGTTTAAGTGAAAAATAAGACAGCAATCTCCCCTTGCTTCCCAGGAATAGTAGAGGCACAAAGACAAGCCTCTGAGGTGCTAGGGTTGGTATCTACAGAAAGAGCCATTTCATGAAGTCACCAGCCTGTCTTCAAACATCATTTGAAAACAGAGGGAAGTTTTCTGATCAGACAGTGGCTGTTTGTCTGTCCCCTCCATGAATATCCCCACTGGCCAGTTTCAGCCATATGTGATTAGACTGAGAGGTGGAGGTTTTTGAGGAATGAAAGACTTTTTTTTTAAAAGCAGGTACTTCTTCTCCATGATAGGAGAGAGAGCAGTGTATCCCATCACTCAGGAACACCCTGTGTGACAACTCAGCCCTCACCAGGCATCAGGAACCCAAAGAGCAAAGAACCTTTACCCCTGACCCAAACACAGAAAAACTTCAGTCAGTGAATCCAGCTGTGAGACACATCAACACAGAGATCATGATTAATTGTTCCACTTTTTGCTGAGCTGCTTCTTTAAAAACCCTTTTCACTGCTTCAGCCTTTAGCATTTTGCCCGGTGCTCACCTCCCTTTTGTGAGCCTCTGCATTTCATCTCCATTTCATACAGGGTTACCAGGTTGCAGAGATAAATCTCCCCTTTTTCTGGATCCACCCAGCAGTAACAAGGAGCCTGAACTACTGGGTGTCTGCAGTCCCACCTTTGCTCTGTGCTTGTCCCTGGCTCCTTGCCTGGTACCACCCAGATCTGAAATCCCCAGGGGCTCTCCCATCCTGGCTGACAGGAGGTTCCTACCCTGTGGTCTGTAATCTGTGAAGAGTCCCTACAGCCTGGTGGGCTCCAGAGGCCATCTGGCTGTGCTGTGCTGCTGAGGCTTCTTTCTCCAGCTGGATGGGAACAATCCTGCTGAATTGTTATTTTAAAAAAAATTCAAGTACGTTTTGGCACCTTCTAGTATTGCTCCACGTGATGAGCCAAGGACACAGGTGCTGCAGTTACTATTTCAATAACCTGTTGCAAAACAGAGAGGAAATGGTTTCTGTGGCTGTCCAATGGAGAGGGCATAGTTTGTGTGACTGGGAATGGAAGAGTGTTTTGACACTCATGCTTCCAAAAACTAAAACAGTTTAATAGCCATCGATTAAGGATGAGCAGCTCAGCAGTTAAGCAGACAAAGAGCACAGAAACTGCCCACTAGGTCAGACCTAAAATCTACCAAGTTCAGCCTTTTGCCTCAGAGAGCTATCCTCTCAGAGGAGAGAATAGCAGGAGGAGGAATATAAGACACAAGGCTTATATATCAAGTAAAATTCTGACTGAATTCCACCAGCTTAAAGCTAGCAAAGGGACATGGGCTGTCTGAGCCAGGTTTACACAATCACACCTAAAAGTCAACAAAAATCTTTAGGAGTCTCTCTAATCTCTTCTTCAACTCCATTTTCACTTTTTCCTTTCTGAAGGTGTTGGAAGCATTGCTGGGATAAAATATTCTGGACCAACTTACAATTATGTTATTACTAAGAAAAAGGCAAATTGCCCTATTTCACATCATCCAGTAATTTCCACACAGCATGTTATCTACATATTCATTAACTGCATTGAATCATTGGTTTTCACACAGTTAAGCCAAACTAATTTGAATAAATTTTGAATATTTTAGTTCTCTCTTTGCAAATTAAGATTCAGCCCTGCTCCATCTCCTGAACTATAAATTCCCAAGAACAGTGCTGGGGTTTCCTTTAGGTCCTTGGTAAATCTGTTACCATTTCTCCTGCAACTGCAGAGGCAGAATTCCTACCCTGCTCAGGAGAAGTCTGCTGGATTGCCTGCTCATCCTTCAGATCTGACTGTTCCTCATTCCCCAGGAACATGGCAGATGCCCTGAAGCAGAAGGAAACAGGAAACATATTACCTGTAACTTTAAGCCACTTACTTAGAATTAAGAAATTGCAGGATATTTTTCTGTAAGCAGAGGCCCAGTCAAAATTTCCTTAATGCCAATGAGTTTTTTGAACAACTTCAAGGGACCTTGGATCACTTTACAGATGAAATGAGCTGAAGCTTTTTTGCCAGTTCTCATTTACCAGGCAACAATCATAACAGAGGCAGCAGATACACCCTGGAAGGGTGGAGGAGAGTGGTGACAGAGCAGAGGATTCACAGCAAGTGTCAGCTATCACCCATCACCTCTGCTGGGGGTTCCAGCTATCAGGAAGCAAACATGCCATGGAAAATCATACTGCATTTGTTCCTGAAGGCATTGCCTGCAGCAAAAGGAAAGCATGATATAATTTGCTGCAAGAAAACTGAGCATGACTTCATCAAGACAGGAAAAAAAGAAGTGGGATTTTAAAATAAGATTATGAAATCAGATGCCATCTTGTGGCCAAAACCCATGACATTGCTATGGTAGATACAATACACAAAACACACAATAAATAGACAGATACAAGAGAAGAAATAAGACTTAAAATATTGGTGATCTACCATGGAGACTTCTAAACTCCAAGTCTGTAGTTCTCTGCTTAGCACATTTCTGTCCACAGGTGTAGAACCAACTCCTCCACGCTCTGACATCTAAACTCCATTAAAAGAAAGCTGTAATTATTGAATTTTCCCCACACACGAGTTTTCTGTGCAGGAAAGTTCTGACTGGAGTGAAGCAGGAGGAAATGCAGGAGACCATAAACAACAAGGCCATTGAGTGCTGTTACTGCCTGACATAAAGTGCCTTTCCTATCAGACAACTGCTCCCATAGGACATACCTGGGGACTCTCAGACCTCAATGCTTATTTGTTCACAAACATGAGAGCTGAGAAAATGGCTGCACAGAGGAAACCAGGATAGTGATGATAGCAAAAGATCTGGAGGAGAATGAGAAGATTTATGTAAAAATAGCTAAAAGCATGCTGCAGAGGTTGTGGAAGGGATGGGAAGGAGGAATGTCTTCAAGGTCCCTCTTGTGTTAACACCATCAAGGGCACAGTCAGTAGCACTGTCCTAGCCCTTCTCCTGTTGAACAATATTTTCCCAGACCCATCCTCCATGTTTCCTTTCTCTCTCCTTCCCCAGCTGCCAGCCTGCCCAAATCTCTGATGAAGATCATTCACTCCCACTGCAGTGAGAGCTTTACAGTCTGCCCACACCTTACACAACAGGTTTACACCACTGCTAGGGAATAATACAAAATATTTGATGTTAGCTCCTTCAGAACTTGAACATGGTCACTTGTCTCTGCATAGAAAAGCTGCTTTTGGCCTTTTAGATTATTTCAGCTCACCTTCCACGTGACTGTCTGGAACTAAGCTACCTGTGCAGAACATACCACCGGGTGCTCAGGTAAAGCCTTTAGTGACTCTGGTTCCTGTTTCATGGATTTTCTAACCAGAAATCATGCAGTCCTCCCACTGCATTGTGTGAGGACCCCAGTTCCTGACTGTGTTTAGCACAAATATAGAAATAAGTTTCTAACATAAACACAGGCATCTACTGACACTGCAAATACCTTACATGATCACAGACATCTCCACAGTGCTGGTAGATGTAACTGAAGACCTACAGGAGACTTATGCCTACTCCAAAGTGACAGCTGGAGACCACGTGGGCCACCTTACACCATGGAAAATGGTGCTGGATGCCCAGGTTTAGGCAAATGAACTGTTTCCACCCCATGAAAACCCACAGGACTGTCCATTGGAACATAGAAAGCAATGCACCAGAGTGAGTAACAGCAGAAGCTGTGAGTAAGGGGTTAACCAGCAGCCATTATTATATTGAGGAAATTGCCCCAACAGAAGAATAATCCACATGGTGGAAGACAAGTGTTATTCACAAGTTATTAATAAAAGAGACCAAAAAGAAGGCAATGGTAGACTGTTCTGTTAATCTCATAAGACCAGATGTTCGTGAAATGAAAAACAGCCCAAGTACATGACCTTTTGTACTGATGTAAAGGAATGTTTAAGATATGATGGGATGTTATATATCACAGAATGTTAAAAAAACATCATGGAAAAAAAATACAATATGGATAAGAAAAATATAAAGAATCAAATACTTACAAAAAGATAGAGCTGATAAGATGCAAAGAAATCAAAACAGATTATACTTTTCCACAATGATAATTTACACACTTTTATAGACACCAGTACCAAGGAGTGCCATAATTCACTAATGACAGGAATCACCATGGCATGGGATTGTTACAGTTTCTCACATGGCTCCTCTTAGTGTGGAAGAAACTACTCATTCTTGGGAAGAAATGCCATGTTCTGTTCTTAAGCACAATAAAATATTATGCAGAAAGCACCCTACGTGCAAAAAATAATAATAATAATAATAACAATAAAAAATCTATGGACATTATTGCAGCCTAATCTTGGGGTCAGGTTTTGAGGCAATCAATTCCTTTGGAAGCAAACTAATTTGGGGAAGTGAGGTTCTGAAGTAAAGTTTTACCTGAATGCTGCCCACCCTTTTCTGTTCTAGCATTGGAGCAGGAGTGTAAATGTAGAACCAACAACACCGTGGGGAGAGGAGGAGGAAAATTCTATGTGTGCAGACAGCAAAGAATTCAGACATCACCTCTTGGTCTTCCCCCTTGTTTCTTTTCCTTTCAGATGCTCCAGTGCAAAACATGTGGTTTACACCCATCTTTGTGTAAACTTCTCAGGAGTGTGTTTCAGATAGAGGGCAGTCCCTCTGTAAACAAGGTGGACAAAGCTGAGACTCAGAACATGTGGGAACATGTGTCCATTGTAGCTTTTTAGGAATAACACCACCTGGGTGTGTGGGTTCTGCGACTGTGGGTCAGGCCAGGACTATTGGAAGCCAAGGAATAAAGGAAAACAAACTCACCCAAATCTAAAACGTTGTCCCCTACTCTCTCCACTCCCTGCATCCCCATCCTTGCTGACACTAAATCAAGTTTGGGAGGTCAGTTTACACACGGGTCAGCTTATACGTGAGTGTATACAGTATCAGGGTCTGTTTTCTATTTGCTTGTCAAATACCAACACCATAAAGAAAGGAATAGTACTAAACCCACCATTTTAACCTTACACATACCCACAATTACAGCTGAAATAACTCAGCAATTTTTGAGTTATATGAGTGCAAAGAAAGCATCTGTAACCAATCACCTATTTTTTGTTGCCCCTTTTTTTTTTTTTTGGCAATTCTATATCTTAAAAATTGTGAATGCAATTCTAGTATTTTTTTTTTAGGAAAAAAAACTTGTTAAAAAAAACAGCACATGTGCTCTCAGGCTGAAAACACACATGCCAAATTCAGCCTGGAGAGAATTTTTACGGCTGAGTTATAAAACCCTGAAAATAGGGATTTATAATGGAAATGCTGACAGACCATTAACTACAATAATAACATAAACGGAGCAATAGAATTTCCAAGTTATCTCCTTTTTGTTTGTGTCAGCATTCCTGTACCAAGAGCCTGTGCAATGCAAATGCAGCATTAGCAGCACATCACATCTCTCCTACAGTGTTCACAGAATTCCAGACTGGTTTGGGTCGGGAGAAACCTTAAAGCTCCTCCATTGCCACCCCCTGCCATGGTCAGGGACACCTCCCACCAGCCCAGGTTGCTCCAAGCCCCATCCAACCTGGGCTGAGACACTGCCAGGGATGGGGCAGCCACAGCTTCTCTGGGAAACCTGGCACAGGGGCTCAGCACCCTCACAACAAACAATTTCTTCCTAATCTATGACCTGAATCTCCCCTCTTCCAGTTTAGAGCCATTGCCCCTTGTCCTATCACTGCATGCCCATGTAAAAAGTTCCCTCCCCAGCTTTCTTGTAGGAAGAATACAGAGGAAGACCCAGCAGAGGATGCAGCAAGGCACAATGGATGCAATGGTTGCCTCCACATGGGTGCACCACATCCCTTCAATCAACTCTGTGAGCATTTGAATATATGTTTTGTGGGGAATATCTAAGCAAAGGCAAGTAGCAGGACACCAGCTCACCTGTTTTGCTGCCTGCTCTATCAACAGGAGAGGAAGTAGCTTCTTGCTGATCCCACACAAAAACTTCCTCTGCCCAGCATGAGCTTTGCTTTGAGATCTCTGGGCAACTCACAAAAGAAAGAGGGAGATGATAACTCCTAATGGTGGTGCACAAAAACAGGGCACAGGAGGACAGTTAAAGATTGTAAACACATATTGTATGCTCTTGCTTTAAAGGCTCAAGCTATGTCTTCTCTGGAAAGATGAATATACTGAAAATATGCAAACTGTCATGCTGCTCGAGATAATTTGTCCCTTGTTACAGATGGGATGAATTGTTTAAAAAAAGTGACAGCTAATGCTACAGAATCTGTACATTCTTTGCCCTGACGCAGCACTTATTGGTGAAGATGTTTTTAGCCCATTGCCGAGTATGTTGCTAGTTTATAACAAAGGACACATTCTTAATGAAGAAAGAATTTCAAATTATTCTTCATAGGGTTGAGACTGGGAATGAAAGAGGATGGCAGATGCTGGTACAGTTTGGATTTTGTCAAATTCAGGGGTTTGACAGATACTCCAATGCAATCAGCTTCTGACTCGTTCCCTTGCTCGTCTGCCCTCTACATCCTAAAACACCTGACATAACAGAGCCAGTATCATTATTCCCATTTTACAGAGAGTTAAAGAAAGGCACAGTGGTGTAATAAATTCCTAAATATTACATATCAGATTTCTTCCAAAACGCAGGAAAAGTTTTCTCCTTGTTTTAGTGAACCTTGCTGTACAAAACACAGATTTCAATCTTTTGCATTTTAAGGGCAAAAAGGCCAAATACTACCCATAACTTGACCTAACTCATCTGCTCCAGAGAAGCCCTGCTTCACTCTAGAAGCAGATAGCAAGTTCCAACATCACAAAACCTAAGATTTTTTGGTTCGCTTGTTTTCTTTTTTCTTCACAAAAATCCTGAGTTTTATACAAGAAGAGCAAGTTTAACCAAAAGAGCAGCACAAAGCAGCAGAAGTCATCTTCTGCTCCCACTGTCACTGACTCCTGACAGTCCCTCCCTGCTCCGAGTCTCTTCTGACACTCACCAGCTCCCTAAAGGGGAGCCATTCTCTCAAAAAACATTATTCTCTTTACTTCCAAAGAAACAAAACTACCAGTGGCTGAGATGACTCAAGCTGCTTTCTTAAGTACTTCTGCCACTATTGCTCTGCTTTTGTCCAACACACGTGTCTAAGCCTCATCTGTGCTGCAGAGATTTGGCATGCTCACCACCCTTTGTCCCCCTTGCATGCTGAACACACTACAGAAATGCTCCCAAGGGTGCACAGGCACTCACACCACTGTTTGGATTAGAGTGCTTGTAGATGACACATGGCTTTGTCTGTTGTTTACAGCCCAGGCTCATACAACAGACATTCGGTTGTCCCAGTGTCTCGCCAAGATTAGCACGTGGAAGAGCAGGAGCTGGCTGAAGCTAAGGCTCAGCAGGAGAGGTTAGGCTTGTGGGCAGAGGGAAATGCTCCAAGGAGCATCGTGGTTCCCTCAGAGGAAGGACACGTGCTCACAGGCTGTCAAGAGGATCCGGGTTCTGGAAGCTTTCTTGACTTCTTATTGACTTCAGCAACCACTGACAGGCCAAAAGTCTGCATTACATCCATGTGATGAACCAGCCCCTGGGATAAATGCCTTCCTCACTTCTGCTCTGGTGCTGCAATCCATTGGGGTTCTGAGCTTCAGCACCAAGAATCCTACAGGTGGTACCAAAAGTTGTGACACACCCTTCTACTCACAGTAACTACAGGCAGAATGTTTCCTTGCTATTACACTGGCCAACCAGAAAATTCACTGAAGTCCTCATCCTTCTTTTCAAGAGACCAAAAGGCCCAAAGAGAAGTGGTCTAAAAGACCATTGTCCTCTCCAGATTTTCTTTCTCAAGCCCCCTGCAATGGCTGACATTTAAACAAACACCATTCCCCTGGAAACAGACTTGCCAGGCTCTAGAACACTTTATGATGTAGCCAAGGCTGCCACAAGCATTTCCACCTTCCTGTCCAAGCCCATCCTAAACCTTCCTTTCCATAGGAACAATGCACAGCTCAAGCCACCCAAGAAACATAGCAGAGGGAGCCATCCCTCCACCAAACCTTCCCCGCTTATTTACACAGTCAATGCACTACATGCCTTGAAACTGGAGAGATGCATTGTGGGGACTGTTATTTTTTGCAGAAAAACAGCAGAAGGGATGCAGTTAAGTTTCCTACAGTGTGCTAACCTGGTGAGCTGACTGCCCTGAGAAATGGCAGTAAGGTGGGTGTTCCCAGAGAGAAAATTTACCTCAGCAGTCCCCAGCCTTGCTGGCACTGCACTGAAAAGTTTGGCATCTTGGAGCTCAGTACTATGCTATTAATCACAATCTTGTCCTCATCACCAAAATCAAAGAGAAAAAAACTAGAGAAGCAGGAAACACTGTGTTAAGGTAACACTTCCCCCCTACAAACCACCACACAGTCCTAATTCTGTCCCTGCAGCAATGCCAACCCTTGTAAATTAGACTTCTCAAGCTGTTTGAAGTCCTGAGCAGCCAGCTCCAAAGTGAGGAGTAAGTACATGGCTCCAAGCCACAAATGCAATACCTCCCTGCCAATTTCTGCCTTGTACTTCATCCTCCCCAGATGCAAGGTTCATGAGCCATGACAAAATTTGGGGGCAAAGTGGAACAGATGCACAGAATCGTTTCTCCTGGGTTGAGGTTTCAAGAGGAATGCTCCAGACAGCTTTGGTCAGGGTTGAAGAGAACAGGCAGTGCTGGGTGGTGATCAGAGCTCAGCACCTGCCCTCAACCCACTGTGCACTGTGGTTTCACTGTGTCATGTTGAGAAGAACAAACATTCACTATGTGCAAGCCTGGCTTTTAAAGTTACAGAACTCTTTCTAAGTGATTTATAAGGTGCTATTATAAGGTTGTTTGAATTTCTGAAAAATAGAGGGGACAGTATATATGTAATTTTTTTTATTTAGTGCTTAAATTGGTTTGGTTATTTATTTCATTACAGGAGATCAAAAATAATCTCAGTATTCACAATGAGCAGAAAAGGCCATTCAAATATGTTGGAATAACTTTAAAAGCAGGTGGCTACCTTATTAAGTGTTAAATATTCTGAGTTGAAATACAAGTCTGTTTCCATCGAGGGCATGCAGTAAATGGCTTCTACATCTGCATAACAGCCCATTAGCACAATTTTAAAAAAAGAAAAATTAGTTATCCAGCTGAAATTAGAGCAAACCTGTACAAAATACAAGAATGTCAAAGGATCGGTTCTATTTTATGGGTAGACACAGGTCCCTTAATTGAAACAAATATCTCAAAATAGAAATTATTCTTTTGAATTCTTCCACCTACTGTTTAGTGGTTGTAGGAGGGATGTTAGGGGGGACAAAGGGCTTTGGACTCATCAGGTGCATGGCAGAGAACCTTCAGATTTTCATTTCCTAAAGAGTTCAAAGATTCCACAGGCAGAAAAGCAGCTTTCCAGGACGAGGTGCTTTGTTGAGCCTGTAATGAGAATATAACTCTCTCCTGAAACCCAGTTGACTGAACCCAACTAAGCTCTCAACATTTTGATGGCATACTTGCAGGTCCCACCTCTGTGTGAGCAACTCGCTGCAAAATTAATTTGTTAAACTTTAACTGATTCTTTTGGAGTGAAATATTCCTTGGCAGGTGGGCTCTAAAGGGCCCAGTATCCAGGCTTAATAAACATACAGTCTATCAGCTTGTGTGTGCTTTAATAACTATAACAATTTGGTAGGTATTCAAAAAAACCAAAATAATTTGATTTTTATACCAACCTGTGGCAAGTCAAATAGGGAATAGGGCAGTCTAATGCTGAAGTAAATGTCCATAAACTTTGAGCCATATATGCAAAAAATAAAATTGTAACAGTAAAAGCAGTTTAGTAGTCCCCATGCATACATTTCACCTGAAGGTAACTGTTTCTGTCACATGTTCTTTTTCTCTTCACAGTTATGTTTGGTATTTTACACTAAATTCTGGCTTTATTTTGCACTTGTTAATTGGAAACCACAAACTACAGTGCTTTGCTCTGCTTTCTATACCTGTGATTTGCACTCAGCTGGTAAATCGTTAATGGTGGAGAAAAACCAAGTCTAAAGTGAAGGCAGATAATCACAGAACTGTAGAACACCAGGTTGGAAGGGACCCCAGGGATCAGCTGGTCCAACCTTTCTGGGCAAAAGCACAGCCTAGGTAAGACAGCCAAGCACTGTTCAGCCAAATCCTAAGTGTCCAATGCTGGGGAATCCACCACTTCCCTGAGGAAGATTATTCCTGATTGTTCTCCTTGTGAAAAATTTTCCTCTTGTGTGCAGAATTTCTCCAGAAGCAACTTGCACTCATTACCTCTCATCTTTCCCATGTGACTCCTTGGAAAAGGGAGACTCCATCTTCATAATCACCCTTGAAGTACTGGATCATGGTGGTGAGGTGTCACCAAAGCCTTCTTTTCCCCAGGCTGAAGAAACCCAGTTCTCTCAGCCTTTCCATCCAGGCTTCCCAGTCCTCTGATCATCTTTGTGGTCCTTCTCTGGACCCTCTCCAGCCTGTCCACATCTTTTTTATATAGTGGAGACCAAATCTGAGCACAGCATTCCAGGGGTGGCCTGAGAAGCAGTGAGCAGGGTGGGATAATGACTTCCTTATCTCTGTTGGTGATGCTTCTGTTGATGCAGACAGCTCCTGGTGGCTTGCTTTGCCACTGCAGCACACCATTCACTTCTACTGAGTATATTGTCCACCAAGACAATATTGTTCCTTTAAACAAGGAGATCCCAGCCAAGGAGATCCCAAACTGCGCTGCACTCCTGGATTATGTTTCATTTGTTTTGGTTGAACTTCATAGGGTTCTTGTTAGCCCGTTCTTCCAGCCTATCCAGGTCTTGATGTAGGGTGGCTCTCTCTTCCAAAGTGCCCACCTCCCTGTTCTGTTTGGTGTCATCTGCAAACTTTATCAAGGTACACCTGATCCCATCATCCAGAGCACTTATGAAGATACTGAACAGTGTTGGGCCCAATATCAACTCCTGGGGGACCCTGCTTGTGATCAATTGCCAGCTGGAAAAGGAGATACTGCCCATCACCCCCTGGGTGCAGCCTGTCAGCCATTTCCCCACCCTCCACACTCACCACTCATCTAGATCATAAGGAACCCATTTATCTAGGAGCAGGCTGTGGGGAACCATATCAAAAGCTCTGGAGAAATCCAGATAGACAATATCCACCACTTGCCCCACATCAACTGAGAGGTTCAGAAAATGTTGTCCAGGAAACCCAGTGCCTGTCCCCACAAGCTCTCCCCATTGCTGACCTCCCAGACAGTGAATCCTGGCCTCCCAGAAAGTAAGTTCTGGCTGCCACACGTAGCAAAGGGGCAGTTATTAGAAAGACAAAACTCAATTCTACAACCTGCAGGAGAGCAAGACTCCAGTGATGACAACAACATTGTGCCTCTTCACACCAGGGCAAAGTTTGGCACTCAACTTGATCAAAATGTGTGCATTTTGCATTCAGATGGAAAAAATTTAGAAATGTATGCACATCCTCTGCACGAGAGGTAAACATTAAGTTTCTGGTTTATGTGGTACATACTCCCAGCCTTGTCACAGAATATAAAACCTGCTGTATGATATAAAACTTTACTGACAAGATGGTTGTCATGGTATTACTGTTAAAACCAGCACTAGACACAATGACTGCAGGACTGTGGGATCACTCACATATATACATACGTGTGTGTGTGTGTATGTATGTGTGCATGATGTAGTTATCATAGAATTATAGAATGGTTGGGCTTGGAAGAGACCTTAAAGATCATCATGATCCAACCCCCCCCTGCATGGGCAGGGACACCCACCAGCCCAGGCTGCACAAGGCCTTGGTACTCATCTCCAAGTGATGAACCTTCAGTTTTAAAGATCACCACTATACACTGGGAATATTTATCACTGGGGAGGAGACTGTGCCACCAATGCTTTACCAAACCACGTTTGTTTGCATCAACCACTCCAGCAAGCAGCTCCTCAAAATTGTTTCCATGATCAAATATAATTTTCAATCTGCATCTGTGCTGAAACTACAGTCCGTTCCAGCACCACCTCCCGCACCATTTGAGTGCACAAAAAAATCATAAAATGGCCTTAACCAGGAGAGCTTCCTACATCCCCTCAAGGAATCTGCAGAGCTTTGGTTTGGGATTTACCTTTCTTGTTTACCA
This sequence comes from Phaethornis superciliosus, assembly GCA_023637945.1. Taxonomy (NCBI): domain Eukaryota; kingdom Metazoa; phylum Chordata; class Aves; order Apodiformes; family Trochilidae; genus Phaethornis; species Phaethornis superciliosus. The sequence goes on along the minus strand of JAJQWJ010000006.1, from coordinate 39,751,770 downwards.
GCCACCACACCCTGCCAGTTACTCCAACAGCGTGCAGGGACATCTAGTGACCACAGGAGATATTGCAAAGAAATACATCGGTAAATGCACTCACTGCACCATTTTGTTAAAAATCAACGGAACAAAATGAACCTCTTGAAAATTAGGAAAAAACACACTCTCTTTTTTGTTGTTGCTGTTGAATAAAGCCGCCAAGACCATGGCTATTCATCCACTGTCTTCACTTGGCTTAATCCTCACCAGAGAAAAAGAGATGGCAAATCTCTTTTTTTTTTTTTTTTATTTCACTTTAGAAAATAATTTCTTTTTCTTGAAGTAAGATCTCAACAGAAAAAAAGATTGTTTAACAAAAAGGGTTTTCTTCTTTGCACTGAACAACCAGAATTCTGACCTCATTAAGAGGACATTCAGAAGCTTTGTTTCATGACACATTGCTTTTGCTTCAAACAAGACTTCAAGCAACATTCTACACCACTATCATCGTTCTTTCTCCTTCACATCTCATGGAAATGGCACGGTAAGTACACTCCTATTTCTGACCTGCTGCATGTCTAACATTTCTTTAATAACTCCACGAGCATGGCAGGCTCTTCCTATGAACTCCATTACATCATCATTATCAAAGAGGAAAGGAAATTAATTTTGTTTTCCAAAGACTTGGCACTAAGTCGACTCTTTACTTCATCAGACATCTGCTGTTTTTCTACGTATGTCATTTGTGAAGCAGAGTTTTCCTTATGACTTGATTCTCCTCACAGTTTATCAGGCAACACCGTTCCCCACCGAACCCAAGCAGAGCAGGATTTCTCATCTGCCCTGGAAAAGTGTAAAGTTAACTGAAAGCCAATATTGGAATCTTCATTCCACTTTCAAATGCTTTCTCTGGTTTAAAATCAAGCTCAGCAAAGACTGTCATACAAAAATAACCTCTCACAGTCTTTGCCTGAAATTTATTACTAGTGCTGCAGCACTTTGTTTTAACAGATGGGACTTTATCAGCAAATTATATGGGCAGGCCACCAACTTCCCTCAGGAATGGAGGAGTGCTAGTATTTATTTGGGCTCTTTTCTTGGCACTTAAAGCCATATTCTAACCACAAAATTCTATTTTCATTGATTGATCTAAAAGTCAGAACACAGAGAATCTGCTGTTCTAAAGCACACTGCATTTCTAACCTTTGTCTTCCTCGTGCACATGAGAGGTACCTGCTGTCAGATATTTCACGAGGAAAATGTTTTCTTTTTTCCTTTTTTAAAGTTGAATGGGTTTTTGTTTTCATGCTCACCAAACAACTGCATTGATGCTTCACAAAAGGGAAGAACTTTGATCACTTTTCAAATGATTTATTTCACTGAATTGTTGTGATCCCGCTTGGAGATTTTCCCTACTTAACTACACTGTAATTCATCCTGTAAGTAGTACACTAAAATTCTAATTTTACTCATGGCAAGTACTTCTAAACTACAGCCACCAGCACATCAGGAACTGGAAGGTTTAGTGAATGTATCCAGAGTGGAGCAGCTCCCGTTCCATCCCTCATGCTTCCCCCCTTTCTGCTATTCCAGCAGCAATGAAGGGCTCTAAACCAAAAATCATCTGTCTGCTGTGAGCAGGACCACCAGAGCTCTAAAGACACCCCTGGCCAGGCAGGCAGAAGGGGGGGGGGTGAACAGAAGTGTGGTGCAAAGGCACTCACCCCCCACCAGCCTGGCTCCCACCTGTTCCGTGGTGTTCCGTGGCTGTGAGCTCCTGCTGATGGGCTGCATAAGCAGCAGGAGAGGGAGAAAAACTAAATAAATAATAACTCCAGGGAAAGAAAGAAACAGTGATAAGCACAGAGTGTCACACTAGCTGCCAGCTGCTATGTCCCATTACAGAACCTGATATTTAATCTTCCTTCTAATCAAGGTCTAAATATGTTAGAAATTTTTTTTCCAAAGTTCACACGGCATCCTCTGATAAATTCTTTTTGAAGGGGTTTTGAGCACGTGTTCTTATCTAACAAGCCCCTTGCAGTGTTCTCTGAAAGATATGGTATTCTTATATATAACACATCTTATTTAAGACTTTCCAAAAGAAACACTGCTTGACAACAGTTTGAATTAATAGCAAGGATGCCAAAAAATGTATGTTAAATGGGAAAGACAATTTTAATAGAAAACCATGTAAAAAATCCACTAAAACTTTTTAAGTGCTGTGTTCCCAATTATTGAAGATATCATTAAAACTAAACTATGCTTTCCTGTTCAGTGTTATTCCTTCAACATAATTTTATTTGTATATGTCTGTTACTGATTCTATACTGCAGGGCCTGATCCTGTAATGACTCCCAGGTTTATTTAACATGGTGCTCCACCTCCTCTCCACTTTTAGTATTTAATTTTGTTCTTTGTTTCCACAAAGATGCTTTTACTTCCTTTTTTAAAAAGTTATAAATAAAATATCCTCTATATGTACCTATTAATAAAAGAAATAAAATAATTATGAAAATATATTGGTCTATCTTGGACTACTGGATCTTTTCATGAAACCCACCTATGAATATTAGAAGAATGCATTTAAGACTCATCATTCAGCCAGATGAGGCTCTGTGTGAGTAGAAAGACTTTAAGGTCATTGTCAGCTCTGAAATTCAGAATCCAGCATGGAATCACTCTGAGAAACAGTTCAACAAACTGTTTAACTACAGATAAATACCATTTGTCTTCTATCTTAACTCCTGATGACTCCTTTGTCCTATTCTTCCAGCTCATATGAAGCCCAGATGAGCAATGAGAGACCTCCACTGTACCCAGTGGGTATTGGAGCAGATCCTGATGGCCAAAGTCTGTTTCTTTTATCCCCAGAATGAATAGCTCCTACTCCGTGGGGAAAATCCCCACAAAACCTGGTGTTACTTACTGCAAGAAAACGTATCAGAAACTGGACCTCAGAGAATAACTTAATACACTCCTAGCTAAGGAAGTTGAAAAATACACTCACTACAAAAGGAAGAAGATTCGTAAAACAACACTGTGAAAATCTGGTAATGGTTCTGGCCCAACAAGCTATACTGGAATTTCAAATACTCCAGAGTTTGCAGATAGAGATATAAACCCATTAATGTGGTGTGGACCACCATAAGGATAAGGTTATTTGCTAAACAAGAGCTAATATCATGCTCAGAGGCAATAAATAATTGCCAGAGCTGTAACTCTTGTGAGAGCAGTTAAGTAAAGGCAAATTCCAAGGTATTTAAACTGAAAATTGCATTCAAATTCTGACATATATGGATAGGAACTTATGTGAAATGTGGACTTGGATTTAAATTTTAAAATTCTTGCCATTAAAGTTCAGGGTATATTTGGGTCACACAGCTCACTGTGGGTTTAGATCTCTACAGAATATCAGGTTTTTCAAGATACTTTGTATTTTCAGATGTGACAGTTAAAAAATCCTGGGTACAATAAACCATTTGACTTGGGGAAAAAAAAGTTGAGCTATAAACTGAAACCAAAGTAGCTCAACTTGGGAGTGTCCCAGCTGCAGAAAACTCTTAATTTTAAAACACTTTGATTGATCCCCAATCTCTTCAAGTTACACTGTGCACCCTTCTGAAATCAGGCTATGCTTCAATTACTTCATCTGCGTATAAATTTCATTGTTATTTGAAACATATGCAAAACACAGATACCAGTCTACCCTAAAATTGATTAAATATCTACCTCATTAAAGTACAAAACCTACAGTATGAGAGGCCCTACTATGAGGGTTCACTTTGCATTAAGAATGCTAAACCTTGCCAGTGAAATACCATTCTGGATCAATCCAGTTGAGCTGCACAACATCTGCATTTTAGCAGCTGGACACTTAAAACTGCAAATTTAAACTGCAAACACCCTCACCTAAGGTTTTCACAGAGTTTCTGCTAACAGAATAAATGCAAACTGGCTCCTGCAACAAGAGTATGCTCACCTAATTCACCCAGGTGAGAAAGGCAAATAGAAGTCAGCCTTAGGTAAAAACTTGGAGTGAGAAGTTTAATCCCATAAGCTGACATTTTTGAGACCCAAATTTGGACCAGAGGGTTTTAGAATATTTTATTAATTCAAAAGTGAGTTATGGAAACATGAAACCTGACAGGCCATTAGTCCATTCTGGGAGAATATTACCTTCCAAACAATTATTTTCAATATATAATTCTGAGGTTTGGAAAACCTTTGTGCCATTTCCCATGAGGGTTCACAGTCTGTTGGCCAAATGTGTCTCTGCAGAGTGATCCTTACAACATACACAGGAAAAGTGTGTTTGCTGCCATTGACACAACACTCCAGGAAGCACTTATAGGCAGGAGGAAAACTCCATACCTTTGTTCTCAGATGCTATTAAAAATAATAATAATTTATAAACTACAGGAAAAAACTTGTATAAACACAAAAGTGTCAGGGAAAATATAGGTATAGTTGGTCCCACCTTGTCAAGGAAGTAGTCTAGATGAGTGGTATTCAGACATTCTGGCTGGATGTATCATTTTTTCCTGTCCTTTCCCTACAAGGTCTGGAGAGCCTAAACAGCAGGAATGGTTCTTCCTGGGGTCTCTCAGTTTTCCCTGCATGCACACCCATGCAGGAAAGCCTCCAGGCATTCCAGCTTACACTTGGAAAAAACAAAGTCACGGGTGTGCTGCTTGATCAGTTTGAACAGCCTGTTCCCAGATGCTGCCTTCTTTTCAGGACAATCAGGAGGATGCAGACTGCAAGCCAGAATAACTGCTCCAGAGGTGGTAGCTTACATTTCACTGGTGTTCTTCACAGGAGCTCACTTCTGGTGCCATGCACCTCATGGAATGCAAGTCCAGAAAACCACGAAGTGAACAGGGCTCCCAATCATGGAGTTTCCCCCACCCAAACAACTCCAAAGCCAACAGTCTATGCTTTTTGTCATCCCAAGTAGCCAACTGAAAAGAAGCAGCATGTTGCAAATTGGTTTAATACTTTTGAGTGAGCAATATGTACACTATGGCTCACAGGCTGAGCACTCTTGCACCCAAGAGCCTCTCTAGGTGTCCTCCAGCCCTATTTTGCTGCTACAATTCACTGAATTTGCACAGCTCCACATTGCTGCTGCTCAAAGCAATGTCTAGAAGGTGTAAACCAGCCCTTTTTGGGGGATTTGAATGGGTACTTGGTCAACAGGATGAGTTACAGAGTTGTATCAGGTTTAAATCAAACCCTTTTCAACAAACCACTTAAGTATGTGATTAGCTCGAAAGATATATGTTCCTCATTAAGTTGGAGGGTTAAGTATGCCCTTAATGATATGAGAAATATAAGGATATGTTAAACTATTCTACAGATGGCAAGCTTCTCTGAACCAGGGCCCTCATTAGTGTGCCCACAGAACTGACCAAGGGACTGGATACTTCTACTGCAAGTAGAATGGGAATGGGATGGATTCTTTTGTAATATTTCAAACATTAAATGCAAATGCAGCCTCCAGAAGAAAGCCTCTCAAATCCACATGGACACCTTAGCTACAGTACTGTAATCCTACTGAGCTCTGCAGGAAAATGTCTTGTCAGTGTGCAGTGGCTGCTCACAAAGCTACAGGGACAGGATGGAAAACCTGCACTCTCGGAAGAGCACTTGAAACTTGGCATGAGGTTTGTTTTCTAAAACATTGCTGTCAATGATTTGCCATTGACTTGAAGTCTGACAAACAAACCCCTTCAGGGTCATTCAGATAAATATTAGAAATGCTTCACTGGAGCTAAGGATGAAATACAGGCTTTGAAGGCAATACTTCTACTTATGATATCCAAAAACTCTGATAAAAATAACATCAACAACGCAATGCCAAGAATTCAGTAGTTAGGACATGCAAAAATTAAGGTTGCCTGTACAAATTTCATTCAGATCTTTTCTGAGTGCACTTCATTATACAGGTTTTCATTATGTGATCATGCACCATTTTGTTCCACTAAACCACTGGCTCATTCACTGTGAGGTGAGGAGCAGCATGAGGAAAGAACTAAGGTTGTCAAGGAGATAGCTGTCTGCAGAAGCACTGGCTCATACAGAAAACTAGCAGTTCCTCCAGACTTCTTTCTATTCTTCTATTCAACATGTAGCCCCAGGCTTTATCTTATATACAACCTTTAAACTCCACATTTAATACAGAATTACTCATTTTCTCATAGGCATTCTTATGGTCCTACTGGCATAGTGTCCAAGTGCTTCAGACGAGGTTAAAAGTTTGTCTTCACACCAGATCTGTGAGGATGGAATTAGTAGCTTCCACTCAGATCATTTTCTATTTCCTGCTACCTCTACTTTCTACTTTCCTCCCATTTTCTCCATTGAAATTCCTATCTGATGCTTCTTCCTTTTATTCCTCCTGCCTGTATACTTCAGAGACAACACTAGCAACAAAGGAATTATGAGAAGTCTGAATTTATTCAGTTCAGATGGAAACTTCAGAGAATTTAGCTGCCAGACTGTAACAAGCCTTTACTAAACATCTGTGAACAGAAATCTTTAGAGACCCATACAGCTTGGCCAGATTTGGGAAAAATTTTAGAGGGATGCCAAGAGATCTCACTCTGATATCAGAACAACTCCAACTTCAACATCAGATTTCAACTGTTTGTCCAAAGCATAATTAAAAAAATATTTTTAATTTTAGCAACAAACAAAAATGTATTTTTCTCTAATCTCATAAATAAGGCAGCTGGGTTTGGCTATTCCATCCAAATAGCTGGAGAGTGACAATGATGACACCAGATGGCAACACGGTGTTATAGTGTGAAGCTCCAATTAACACCATAAATAGTGTTAGTTACTTTGCACATAATTAAGACTGGAATCACTGGCAAGTACAACTTTGATACTTTTTGGATATTTTTAATAAGACACGAATTCAAAGACAAGAATTGTTTGCCTACTGGTAGAGAGTAACTATTACCAGAGATAAATACTATCACCACTAACAGCAGAGCTCAGTCCAGCACATACTGTGCAAAAGCTGAGCTCTGTAGAAAATTCATCAGGTGCCACATGATGCAAATTGGGCACCAGGTTAAATTGTAGAGAACATGCCATGGTGCTACTCTGGGGCTGAGGAGTGTGGTTCCTTTCTAGGAGAGCCTCCTGCAGCACAGCACCCTGTGTGACCCTAAGGCCAAGTCCTACAGCTTCCCAAACCCTGCAATAGGATCAAGGCCAGCCAGACACACCTTATTAGTATGAAATGAAGTATGGAAAAGACCAACAAGACATCCAGTTTTCCTCCTCTGGAGCATAATCCTGAGAATCAGACCATGTTACGTGTCTTTCTCAAATTAGTGCATGATTATGTTCACCTTTTCTCATTCTGTCAAGAAAAGACTGGCCTGGGCTGATAAGGAGAAGGAACAAACCTCTGGGGTGTTGGAGGGTTTCGGGGGGGTTGTTTGTTTATTTGATTTAAACATTTATCTTCTGAATGCATTTTTATTACAGTGGAAGGAGAGTTACTAATTAAAAACAATTAAAAATTTGAAACAGGTACCAGTGTGATATGTACTTAGAGCATTTGGATTCTTCTAGAGCTATTAATTCAGATTTAAACATACAAAAGTTTAGGAGTAAGATTTCATGAATTTAAGGGTAAATAATATGGATAAGCAGGCTAAGATAGACCTTGCATTGACTCCTGGAGCAGGGGCTCTAAGAGCCATATTAAATAACATGTGTCTTGTCATACCAAGAGACTGCCTCCTCAGGTTTTCACAGAGAAAACTGGGGAAATTCACCAATGGTTTTCATCTTCAGCCTTTTGCCTCTGCAGAACTTTTATTAAAAAATAAAGAAGGCAAAACAATCTCATCAGAGGATAGTGATTCCAAAACCTCAGCAGTCTTAATTTTCTTTCACATTTATTTTTTTTTTTTCCCCATCTAAATTTCTTTTCCCATTTTAGCATCTGAAGTTAATCAGAACATTGCTGGAGATAAAATTATGAGGGATCATTTGGCAGAACTCATTACATATTTGAGAAATTGTTATCAAGCAACAAAAGGAGACAAAAAAGAGATGGTTTGGAATGATAGGACAATTTTTGGTCTAATGTAGGATGGTAGCATATGGTTAACAAAAACTGGGCTCCACTGTCTCCTAGAAGGTTAGGTCCCTAAAATGGTGTTGAGCTGACCTGGAAAAAAGAAGGGAATATTGGTGTAAAACAGTGTCACCCATAAGACAAGTGTGCTGTTAGCTGGCTGGCATAATCCCTGTCCCTAATGCAGGCAAGGTACTTGGTGCTTTCCTTTGGGCACCTTCCAGGTGTAAAATTTCTGTGGAGCACCAAAGAGATCTGACAGCCACTTCCTGGCAGCTGAGATTCAACTCCATTCAGCTCAGAAACTTCACAAAGGAAACTTCACGATAGGGCTTTTTTTCTGTCCTTTTTACAGCTATTTGAGTGTCTGGTTCCTTCCCTCACATCCCAAATTTCTGGGTCACAATTAAAATATGAAAGCCAAGAAGTGCTGAATACACCAGGAAATTATTAGAAGCTTATTAATGCCACTGGCAAAATGGTTAGTGCTTTTCCTCTTCCTGAAAATAGCCATTTATATAGCCATTTCTGACAAATTTCCAGGTGAGAATAATGCCTTTCAACCAAAACCTCCCATATGATATAAAAAACTGATTTTCCTCCTAAAATGTGTCTTTTTAGGATTTAGTCAAAAAATTCCATGAAAGTAGGTATTTTCTGCATACAAAAAAACCCCAAAAAACATCTACATATTTTATCAAAAAAAGAGTCAAGAGCAAATTTATGACCACTGGCTACTTTTTGGAGCACCTGTTATATCAACATTTCTTTAAAGTTTCCTTACTGCTGCTTTTCTGAGTAAATCCTCAGGGTTTTGGCACTTTGGTGACTGCTTTTACAGCCCTACAGAGAGTGATGCTCTCGGAGGGCAGCAAACAGGCCAGAAGGATACATGAAAGTTGTCCTAATTCCTTAGGGCTCTGTGGATTTATTATGGGAGATTTCTGTCCACTGACACCACCCAGGATGTGTGCCATGTGAAGGCTTAATCCTTTTAGGATAGATGCACACAGAGGTAAGTGGAAGACTATTATAAATGCCAAGGAAGATGAAGCACATAAAGCAGTGTTTTTAAGGATGCATATTAGCTTAACATTTCCTTTTCAAATTAATATGATTTTTTTCTTATGCTTTCTTAGAAATGAGCATCTGTAGGGAGGACTATAGCCGAGAGACACTCTGACAGTAAAGACAGATGCTGCTACTTAAACATAAAAATCACTAAATACTACAAAGTACCTTTTCCTTCTCCTCTTTTAAATTGACTGTGCAATCCAATTAATTTCACTTTGGTTTATAAATCAGTCCAAGTAAGCACAAGATTCCTCCCTTTCTTTCACATTCCCTCCTTGGGCCAGGAATAAGGTCCTGCACCCATGGCCACCCATGGGACAGGTATTTACATTGCAAGGCCTCAGTGGTAAACTGTGGGAAAGAGTCTTTCAGCAGCAAGAGCAGCATCTGGTTTCTTGGCTTGCTCCACACACAGCTATACTGACAGATCTAGAGTTGCCTTTTAGAGTGTCACACAACCAGGCTGCTAATGCAATGTCTCTCCCTGCTGTCCTCCTCCATGTCATTTTTCTTCTTTGCCTCATTTTTAGCTCTAAGGAAGCTGTGTGCATTCATCCCCACAGACTCATGGGCCTGTCCCCTCTCCACACTTTACATCCAGCCAAATACCCACCTGGAAGAAGCCTTCTAAGAATTCCTTTGTGGGATTTCCTTAAGAGGCTTCTGGTACTCATCCAAAACACAACCTAACAAAGCAATGGGCTTTCCTCCACACCTTCCTATCAGAGGACCTTCACTCCAGCCCAGAGCCACTACCACTTCATCAAGCAAACAACTGAGGTGCCAAGAAAGTGGGGTTCCACCCCAGAAAAATCCAGTTGGTCACCACCTCAATGTGAGTCAGTGCCATTTTGTGTTTTATTTCCACAGACCTCTAGTGTGGGAATCTGAAGCATGAGCCATAAGCATCATTCATGAAGCAAAATGAAGATAAAGAAAATAAAGTATTTTTCTTACTCATTTAAATATTCAACACACCAAATACATAAAATATCTTGTACCTCTTCCTGTCTGGACAGACCCACTCTAGAGAATTATCCCCTTTTCTTTATGTCACATGAATGAAAATCAACACTGAATGACAATCTCCTGTGGTTCCATTTATACAGATTTATTGAAGCATGGGACTCTACTTTCTAAACTTCGATGGTCTAATCCAACCGAAAGTCTGACTTTTCTGATAGATTTCATGATGTTGCTGCTTGGTCTGTAGATATCAATAAATACTTCATCAAAAAGGAAAGAGAAGTCAAATTGCCAAATGGTGTAAAGATTTCCTGACCAGATCTCTGCAGCATGTCCTCTAATGAGGCTTGGCATGAAGAAACTTACATGGGCAAAACTCTGGTGAGCTATTTAGAAATGAACAACCATAATTCCACAGCATCTGAAACAATTTTTTTCTAGAAGAACTCAAGCAATCGGAGCTCAACAGATTGAAATGAGTATCTTACAGGCATGATGCTGCAAGATAGAAAGTATGCTGGCAGCTTTCCAACAAGGAACTTGAGCATGTGCTTATCTTTCAGCTCATGAGCAGTCACACTGAAGCCCCGTGCTTTATGCCTGAAATTAAACATTAGCTCAAGTCTTTTGCTGGGTCGGGGCCAGTGCAATTTAAAAAATGTCAACTCCAAAAGCAAGGATTGTTTTGGGAACAGTAACTCGGGTGCAAACAGGATGAGCTCAGCTGACAGTTGCAGGAAGGGATGAAAGCACTGCTACCTTCCTGCTTTCCAGTAATATCAGGGCCTGTCAGTGTCTCATTTAACCCATGGTATGAATTAGAGCAGATTCAGGACTATGTGACTTTATGCTGGATAAAATTCCTGCTGGTATGCCACTTACTCTTATGAATAACCCTGATAAGGCAGCTGGTTGCCTCTATCCCACATATGCCTAAATGGGAGGGAATCCTCAACTGCAGAGATTTTTTTTCAGAGCAGGACAGAGATCTTCATCTCTGTGAGTACCCAGCAAACACCAGTCAGTCACTAGATATTCTGATATGTAGACAAGCCTCAACACATGTGGTGTTATCCACTCATCAGAAAACAGAGACAACCACAGCTTCCTACAAATCAGGGAAAAAGAAATACTGCTTTTGCTATTTTCAGGTTTTTCACGTCATGGTCTAATAAAGGGAATGTTTTCAAGTTACTAAACACCTATTACCATTAGCAAAAGAATGCAAAATGAGCCTTATACAGTGCCTTGCAAAATGTAAAATATGTATCCCTTTACCTCATCCATCCAAAAAAAAAAACAAAAAAAAAAACAAACTGGTACAAAGCTTTATAGCAATTGTTTTGTCAATAACTGACTATTTTGTAGCATTAACATGCAACTTTGGACATTAAATTAAATCAAAGGGACCAGAAATAGAGATGGAAATCAGAAGGAAGAATAAAAGCTGCAAAATGAAACTGTTCTCTTTCACATGTGAAATTCAGTATAAAATACTTCCCTATAAATAGTTGTCAATAAACACAACTGCTGCAAATGTATTTGGTAAATGTTGAGGTCAAAGGCCTCAACTGTTTATTGCCTTGTAAACTCAAAGGCAAGTAAATTTATTGCCTGAACGAGTTTCAGAGTATTGGCCATCATAAAAACTCTGCATCCAAGGTACAAAATAGCCCATCAGCCAGCACTGCAGCTATTCCACACAGAGCTGAGGGGCCACCGTGTGTATCATAATTCAAAGGATCAGAAAGTGCATTGGTGTCACTCTGAATAGACACTGCCATGGGTTGGTGCTGAGCTGCCTGTCATTACTGTCAGAACTGTCACTTGGTGAAATTACAAAGCACTGTGCTTTGAGAAGAATGCAGCAGTAGGTTGCCTGGCATCCTTGTGCAGGAATACATTTCTAGAAGTCCCTGCTTGAAGCTGGAACAGCAGTGTAGAAAAAGCTGTGCAAATGCAGTAAGCATCAGTGTTTACCCCAAATGTTTGCAATCTAAGTGAAAGCTTATGGGCAGATCATGGGGAAAGAAAGTATCTTCCTCTTCACTTTACAATTGCAAGAATAAATCTCAGAATGTATGAGTTAGGCCTTGCAGACAGAGGAATACTACAATAATGTACTTCTTTTCCTTAATTGTATGATGGTCTAATTGGTTCTGTAACATTCTAGAAAATCATTAGAACCATTAGTGTGTAGTGCTGAATCCAATCCTCAGATCCATTATTCATGACCACACTTCCATGATTAATGTGTTGAGAATCTTATTCTCTTCTAGCTCCAAAACTTAAAGGGCCTATACAGAAAATAAAGTGCATATGTTTAGGGTTTTTTTAACAGGGTTCTATTTAGAAAACATGTTTCTGTCCTCCAGTTAGAGCTCAAGAACTGAATGTCTTTGGTGTCCTCCCTCACATGTTCCTTTCTCAAGGACTATGTGACTATGAATTGATGGAAATGAACAGAGAACAGGTATGAATCTGTACAAACTGCCTCAAGAGAAAATTCCATGCTCAAGCTAATATTGCATACAGGATAAAATACTACATAATCAGACCTTGCCATCCAGACTGTAAACTCCTCTAGGCAAAGACTGATGTTCTCTCTGTGTCATGGAACACATAGCCAGTGCTAATAATGTTGGGGATAATTCAAATTTTTTATCCTCTTCAGATGTGTGGTCAAAAGGGAACTGTCTGGCTGCCCAAAACTCTGCTTGCCAATTGAAATGGAACTGCATCCTGCCTTTGCTCTTTGAGTCCATTCTTGACGGCTGATAGTATCTGCAGATAAAGTTTTGCAGGGTGTTATTTGAGAATGAAACTGCTGTCAGAGAATGAAGCACCTGACTGCATCTGCCAGTCAGCAGCCTAACTATCTGCACACTTCAGCTGAAAATACTGAGGTGTAGGCAAGCACATATTCAGACATGCAGTACCCCACACGCAGACAAGAAACCAGCACACAATAAAACACAAATAGAAGCCACATTAAAAAAAAAAAAAATCTATTTCCACAGCTTTGCAAGCTCAAGTAAATCAGAGATCTAAATACAAAACATTCAGAAACATGCATCTCATTTCCTAAAGAACTGTGGCAGCAGTAAAGTAAGGCATGTAGAGTTTTGTTTTTACTCCCGACAGATCTAACTGTATTCCAGTATTGTTCCCTTCAAAGAAAACTGTCTCAGCTTTCCTCCAGCCATTCCTCTGAAATGTTATATGATAAAAAACACTGCTACATCTGAGAAATCTACCCCAGTAAATTCCATTTGCTGCACAATCTAAATCGAAGCCACAAACATCTTGTCAAATTCAACAGCCCAAAACTTAAAATGAAATGGAATATACAAGGTGCTGTCATGCTGACCCTCCTTTTTCTATTTATAGCTTTTATGAATACATGATTAATGCAAAACACACACAGCATATGACAGGCATAACACTGTAATATGGTTGTACATGAGTGGGCAAATCAGAAACTTTAATAATTTTTTCTGTGTTACTAGAGCAGCTTTATTTTGTGATGCTGAAATACAGGAGGCCAAATGCAGAACACTTATGACTGAAGGCTTCACTGGAGTGAAATATTTCCATCTCCAAGAAATCCAGTGGGAAGTCTGCACCTCTGATGACAAAAGAAAGTGAAAACAGAAGAGATGTCTTGAAGATCTAACAAGCAGCATCTCATTGTCTGTCACTAAGAAAGGCAAAATACAAAGATAGAGTCTTCCAGACTCTGTGCAGAAAACCCAAAGAGAGGGAGAAATGTTTGCTCTGCTCCTTGCAGCTGGGCAGGTGGTTGCCCTCAGTCCTAGCCCATCAGCTCATGTTTGCATGGCAGCATTCAGCACAAAGAGCAGCCTTGAACTAGAGAATCCATCTATAGGATGTGATGTAAACAGTTCCATAGATTTGCTGTTCTTGCACCTTTCCACACCAGAGCCATCTAACTGTTCCACTGCTGACAGTTTATCTCATCCAGGCATTGAGTTCTTGGGGGAAAGGCTAAGAGTATTACCTAACAGGGGCATTACCCAGCACAGAGCATATTCTTTGGGTTACAGGGCAAAGGCACAGTCAGAAGGCAGAACATTGTCCCAGTCCCCAGTGCAGTCAGATCCAGCCTTGAACTGTAACTCCTTAATAGACCCCACTGTCTTCAGGCACAAGTGTATAACCCACCTCTCTGCCTTCACCTTCCCTCAAAAAAAGTAACAGCCCCACACTCACACAAAACAGGCAGTTTTTAGTTTGTTATGAAAAGAAGCCTTTTTGAAAAGAGATTTGTTTTTGTAAATTCTTTTCCTGGATGAAATTCCCCATTAATTTGTGCTGTATTGTCCAGCAGGCACCAAGACATTCTACAAATGAATTTATTCTCCTGCCTGTCCTTGGTGTTTAGTGCCAAATGGTGAATTAGTGTCTTGGCATCAATCTCTTCATTCCAAATAATGAGATGAAAAGAACAGATGATAGGAACAAAAGCAGAACAATTATAGTAGTTCCACTAAGGTTAATGGGACTATTCAGCAGAATGGCTAAGGTGAAGGAGAAATGGAATCCAAATTACCATGGGGACAAAACAAGCCAAACAATAACAATGCACGAATGCTACGCACTAAACACTTTTGGATACTTCTATCCTGTAAGTCTATTTAATAATAGGTTATGGAATAAAAAATAATATTACATTACCCACCCGGCACACTTTCACTCAAGAATCAGTGCAGCCATGGACTTTTCTCAGCATAAAATGGGATATGAATGGGGTACTGTTGCTTAATTATTCTCCTGAATGTTTATAGGATGGAAATAAGATCTTAATATAGCTAGAGGGGCCACAGGAGAGATACTTTAAAGGCTGCACTACCATGTGTGTCAATACCAAGAGCTCGGTAACATCTGGTTTAATTCATTTTTTGAACTGTTTACTAACTGAAGACCAGGTGTTATTTCCTCCTTGAGATGGGAAATGCCCTTAATTAATGCTGGTGCATCTCCCTCATGCCAGACAGGCACCCACGAGGCACCAGGAAAACCAGCTCAGCAGTTGTGGTAGAAATAGGGGCTGGGATTTGCCTCTGGTGTCTCTTTAGATTAACAGGCTGTTGGAACAAAGGTTGTGTCTCACTGTGCTTGTCAGTATAACATTTGGTCCTGCAGAGCTCAAACTGAGGAAAGGCTTCTTGATGCTTCTGGAACAAAAGATTGCTATTTCCAAAATCCATATCCTCCTTTGAACAAACAAAATCCCTTTAGTGTGATATTTTCCAAAACACCCTCCAGGACAAGGAACAGCCTTTGAGGAACTCTACCCACTGAATAATTTTTAGTAAGGCAATTTTTAAAAACAGCCACCTGTTAGTTATATTATTTTGGTGAGACCTTTCGATCAGTCAGACTCAGTTTGTTTCCCCAAAATTAGTCAAACATTGGCAAAGCTGCTCATTAATAATTTTTCAGAAGAAATGGTTTTGTTTTTTTTCACACCCGTGTTTGGCTTTGTGATCATAAAAAGAGAAAGCAAGAGACAATTTGGGGCTGCTGTTAGAGAAAAATCAAGCTTTCCTCAAATACTCTGAATCACCAGACAGGTTCGAAGTGTAGCTGCAGATGGGCTGTGTGGACAGGCTCCTTGTGCCTTCTCACAGAACTTCTAACCACATTAATAGCCATAAGAACATGCCAGAAGAGGTCATTTGAAAACCATTATGCGTTCATTTCTAACAGTCACACCTTGAGGCCCCCACTGTGAATGTGGCTGTACTACAGCAGCCATTTCCTTTCATGTCAGAAATGGTTTTTTGGAAGTGTGACACTGGAATCACAGCAATATTTTTGTTAAGAAAAATTTCAGATTCCACAGCAGGTCCTTAAAACCAGCAGAGTAATGCAAGTCTTTGGATTTTTATCATTTGCAACTCAATTTCTATTTTGCCTTACATCCTAATAAAATTGCTTCAAAGCTAATTTCAGGCTGGTCCCAAGAGAGCATTTGCCCATATCATGAAAACCAGTATTTAATTTAACACAATTACATACACATGCTAGTGCAGTTGGATGCCCGGGTGGAATAGCAGAGTTAAGACAGTTCAGGATGAAGGTGCACTGGTGGGGCTTGGCAGGGAACCTGCTTTTAGTGCTTTTGGCTCTTGATGAGAACATCAGTTTCTCGTTGGTGAGTTCTGAAAACAAAGTGCTTTCCAAAGTAAAAAGAAAAGAAAGAAAAGAAATCCCTTCACAAATTCTACTTTGTGCAACTGTGTATTGGTCTCATAACTTAAAATCAACAAACCATACAAAGGAGGTGAATCACAGTTAAACACATCTGTGGACATTACATTCTTTGATTCTATTTCTTACACCTACTTTTGAAAACAGACTTCTGATACATCAGACTCAGCTGGCAGAAGCATTTTATTCAAGTTCTCCCAGCCAGTGCTCCTCCACAGGTACTAACTCCCCCTGGGGAATGCAGGCACAGAGGTAATAAACATATTCGTTTCATTACAACATCTTAAAAAATGTAAAAATTCTAAAAAACCAACTGTAAGCTGACCTCCAGCCAAAGTACACATTAATTATACAGCTTAAGTCAGGCGGATGCTCAAGGAAAAGAGATATAATGTTACACCCAGCTGGATACTTTGTAGTTAGCATAAATGTAATATAAAGCGTACCAGAGTTTGTCAAGTGTCTGTCTGGATTTTCAGTTTTCATTAGTACTATAATTAAAGCCACATTTTCAGCTATATTACCTATAACAAGAAAGGAATGAGAAATGAGGTTGTCAAGGTCAGTCTCTTTATGCTCTTTATACTGAGTATCTGCAGGCCACAAGTTGTTGAATTTGGTGTAAACCAGAGTAATAGGATGGAATGTCACGTTGCAACCAAACCTTTGTGGCTGAAAAGACAAACTCATGAGGTCACTTCCTTTTAATCACCAATGGAGCATATTTATCAACAGCCATATAAGTCAGGAAGACAGACAGGCAGATGACAGACAGACTGACAGATATATGGAAACACAAACACCCTAAACACAGATAGGACACAGCTGATGCATGGAACCTTCCTGCAAATCTGTCCTTCCTCTTAGGCTGTCATGGCCCTCCCCCTTTAGACATGACACAGCAAATGCTTTTTATGCCCTTCCTGTGGCTTGTCACAGAGGACACAGCCAAGATTAGGAAAATATGAACAACTGATAACCTGGACAAGAACAAGCTAAGAAGATTTAGATGCAGATTCTTATTTTTAACAGGGAATTTACTGTTTCACTTAGGACCTAGAAGGTAAAGTGAGCAGGTAGCATCCAGGAAGCTTCCTAGCAGAGGAACATATTGTTCCAATCATTATAGTGGGTGCCTTAATTGACTGGAGGAGGGTGGTGAAAAGCAGTACAGCTTCATTGAACTCAGCAGGTTAATGTCTTACTGAGGATCTGACCCATGATTTCACTATTAAAAATGCAATTTTTTTTCATACTCAAGTGCAAATAAATACTTGAGGCAACCAAGGCACCAGTGAATGCAAATGGGATTCCCTAGATGAGGATGGGGTCTAGAAAGCAAATATGTTTTAGCTTTCAGATCCCAGAAAAGCAACAAAAAGCTAGGCAGCTGATCCATCATGTTAAATATATAAATAAATAAATCAGTTTATTTGTGAAAACAGAAAGAGATTTTAGCTTCATTAAAAAAAAAAAAAAAAAAAAAAAAAAAAAAAAAGTGAACTATTACAACACTGAAAGACTTAAAAATGATACCCCAAGAGATAACATTCTGAGAATAAAGTGAAAGAGCTCATATAAAATACAAAAGGTGTGTTGTAAAGAAGGATCAGAAGGGCAGACTTTGAGCTTCATCTAGTCATAAATCAAAAGCTTGTTCTCCATCCTTCTTGCCTATGAGGTCAGCTTTGATTCCCAAGCTACAATTCCCAAAGGATGGAGGTATTTCTATTGACAAGTACGTGTCTGTCTTCCCCCAGGCTGGCTCTGCCAGCCCTGCTGTCACCATGGACTGTCATTATCTCAATCTCTTTACTGCCCAGGATTGTTCCATCCTGGAGCCATAGGGAACTATCACAGGGCTGTGAGAGGAAAACCCAGTTGGAAGACGAAGGGCATTTGCAACAGGTTAATTGACAAAGAAGTTTATCAAGATGGGCCATCTACAATAGTTCAGTTATTCTCCTTGGTAGTGACCAAACGTTTTAGCACACCAGTCACCAGGTGACACATCAGAAACGCAAAATCTTATATCAAATAAAAATAAAGGTGTTAAAAACAACACAGCTTAAAACCCACCAAAAATATTCCAAAGTAAAACTCTACCCCGTCACATCTGGGTTTTGGCTTGGTATTTTTTGTTTGGTTGTAGGGATTTTTTGGGTTTCTGTTTGTTTGTTAGTTTTTTCTCTGAGTAACTTAAGCATTAATCTTTTAGCCTTTACTCACTCAGGCTGAATACCTGAACACTAGAGGCTGGCATAGCACCTCGATTTGCAGACAGCCATCTCCTTGTATACTCATACAGGTCAGGCACCTTCCATACAGAAACATTTACAAGATACATTTAAAATGTGTTTTCCCTGGTTTCCATGTAATTTAATAAAGCAACTCATAACTCTCTTTAATCTGCATTTCACTAATCAAAGTGTTTCATATTTTAAAAATCCTAAATCTAAAAAAAAATAAATAAATGCAAACGTCAGAATAATTCCTGGGTATTGCCCAGTTATCAGAGACTTCTACAGTGTTCTTGCAGAGTGGATTCTATTATTTGTTCCATTAGTGTTATAATGGTTTTACTTCAGCAATTCTCACTTAATATAGAGTAACGTTGCTGTGTGGTGTAAAACCTGATAGTTACTGCAAGTATCTTTAACAAAGATAACATTTACAAAGAATAATACAGACATCTGATCCTGGGTGTTTTCAGAGATAAAACCCCTCATTCTTTAGGCGATTTGTAAAGGAAAGGCATTGAGAGGTGTGAAGTCCAAATTTTTAAGACAAGATCGCCCTCTACTGCTTAGGAGAGAGTAAAACTAGGGAGAATCATCCCATAACCGAACGGTGAAGTCCCTGGCCCTGAAACGTTTGCAAACCTCGGTGGCTTCACAGCCTGGGAGTTGTTCCCTGCCTGCCGATGGAGCTGCGGAATGAACGCAGTGACTGCAGAGAGAAAAAACCAAGGCAAGGTGCTGCCAAGAAAGGGAGGATGATTATTTACACACCCTCTCCTCTCGGAAATTTGGGCACAATTCCAAGAGCAGGGAAGCTGATGCAGCCTCATCCACATGCTGTGCTTGGCCTTTGCTGCCCATAAGCCTTTTTAGGTTTTCTTTCCCTTTCCTCAAGCTGGCTTTCAGTGCCTTTCAAACATACAGAAAAAAATATGGATTACTCCACAGGATAATATCCTTAAAAATAAGTATCAGCATACATTGCAAAGCATCTTTACTTTAAGTTCTCTAAAGCTCCTTACAAAAAATAAGCCCTAAATCTAAAATCATATGGAGAAGCGAGAAAACACTAAGCCAACAATGGGACTAGGACAAACTCATTCCTGTAACCAATACAACTGCACTAAAAGAATGAAATTTCTTGATTTTTCTTTTATAAATATATTAACAGATCTTTGAGGCCTGATTTTCCTCTGTGAAAGCAGTGTCTTTACCACTATAATTTACTTATCCAGGTGCTTATTACTTCTATTTTTTATTATAGCTTTGGCTAGTTCCATGTGGCAGTCAAAGCAATTCTCTTGGCTCTTTGTCAGGATGCTCCCAAAAGCCAGCTTAGTGTTTGCCACCTGTCATTCAAGTTATCTCCATTCCATGTCAAGTACTGATGAACAATGATTCAAATAATTGATTTAGTCTTCAACTTCAACCTTATCTTCAAGGATTCCTCTTACACCACTCTCAATAGGCCATAAACAGTCCCTGCCAAGTTCTGCTTCCAATGTGACATATTAATAGTTTTGTATCTCCATTTTACTCCTCAAAATATTTTTAGATGTGTCACTATCACTTTATATTTAACTTTTGGTTTTATTCTCTTATTCTTCTGCTCTCCCAGAGTCCCTTGGAGGAAAAAGAACAAAATTTACATGGCCACATATAACTTAGAGTAAAAAAAAGCACTCAGCAATTTGTCAAGCCGATGATCAGCTTCTGATGCTCAGCTCCATGGGCAATATCATATTTGTTGCAGATAAAACTTTAATTCTTGTAAATCAAGTAACTGAACAGGCAAGTATGCTGCTACTCACAGTGTGATATAGACACCCACAAATAACATGTTTTGGAGCAGTAGGAAGCAACTCCTGCAGACTCATCTCTGGACTGTTGATATTAACTGTGATCATTGCTTGTATTCTGGTAGGGCTCATACATTCAAGATATAATCACACCAGCCTGTGCTAAAAACTGAGTTAAAAAATAAGTTACTTTTCTACTCCATTTAACAGGTAATTTTAGTTTGAAATACAAAGAGTGGTACAGTAAAGAAAATTTGCTTTTAAATAATAATTTCCACTAAAATAGTTTAGATTATTTCTACAATAGACGATTGTAGAAAATAAGAAGTCATGGAAACTAAATAAAACAAAAAATACTGTTACAGAGGCTTTCTTTACCACATTACATATAATTTTTTTGTATTTAATGCAATCAAAAGTAATTTTTTAATGTATATGTCAGTGAGAGGTTGTTGCGAGAGGGCTTGGAGAAATTGCCAAACACGGACCAATATGATCAACCAGCAAAATCTCGTTTATTGAGTTCACTAGTGCAGAATATATACTTTTTCTCTCATCTGTGTTACATGCATGGCATTAAGTGATTGGTTAACACTCTCCAAACTTGCTTCTAACTTATAAGCTAATTGGTTAAAAGTCATTGTCTGTGCCCATGCCGAGGGCCGTCCTGGTTTAAAAATGTTTTGTCTTGCCATTACTCTACTATCTTGTTTTGCTAGAAAGCTAGCTCAGTGTTATTGTAATGCCAAGGTTAAGTTTGTCGATGCATTCCCAAAATATGGCTTGTTCAGCACATGTCTGCTTTGGTGGAAAAACCCCACAAGAGGTCTGTGATAAAAGAAGGGCAGACAAGAAGCATGCACCATCTCTAGTCAGCTGCCTACCTGATTGTGTAGGATGTGCAGGATTGCACCTACCAATCGTGCAGGATGGCACAATTCTCGAGTCCAAATAACATTAGAGCTTCCTTGTAGCTATAAAAGACTTCACATTTTAATGTAAATACGGTTTGCTGAAGACTGCAACTCTAATTATGCTGATCCCAGTGACATTTACCTCATTTGTCTCAATAAAACCAGGTTTGCACTCCACCTATAAATCTAAAAGTTCATCTCCACTAACAACTACTAACATAAAACTGCACAGAATACAATTTTATTTACCTGTGTCCTCAGCAGTTTCTCTACAACACTGTTTTTCAACACCAGCTTTAAGACCAAATCACAGTTCTGGTTTTAATTCAATAGACAAGTAGGATTTATAGTACTAGACAGAGCTTAAGCCCTTCTGTCTTTCTTTCAACACATAACTCCATGGTACTATCCTGGTGAAACAATCCATAAATCCAATCCTATGGCAGCAGCAGCACATAACACCATATTCACAAGTAAGTTCCTCCCCAAGCCAGCAGCTGTTCTTAGTAGGCAAGGTGGTTTTGTTCAGAGCTGCAGAGAAATTGTAGTTTTGAAGCTTTATTGACAAAAAAGATAGGCAGCCCATGAGTCTTATGTTTCCAGGCAGATGTCTGCCAAAAACGCATTTGGGTTGTGGTGGAGATCGATGAAAAAACACATGGAAAGGAAGAAAAAGAGAAAAGGTTCCCTCAAAAAAATTGGAGTAGGAGGGTAGTTGTTTGTTATTCTGAAATAACATAGCTTGCATACAATCTGCCTTCAGCAAACACTTTGGATTGGAGCAGACAAGCACCATCCACAAATATTTCTCAGTGTTTTATTGGCAGAGTTTCAGAACATAGCATTACCAAAACAAACCTAAGCACAGCTGAAGAACTAAGTAATGATGTGGAAAACATATAGAATCTCCCAAAACTGTTCTTGAAATTCTAAAACTGTCTTTTTTTGCCTCAAGTCAGAACTGTTTCTCCAAACATTACACAATTTCATCTCGCATTACAAGAATTTTCCATTCAAACCCACACAGCAGCTGTAAGGTGCAATGTAAAACTACAATGTAGTGGTGTTCAGTTTTCCATAAACATACAATTTTTAATGTCAAAGGGGGGGTGGGGGTGGGGAAGGGGAAGCAAAGATGCTTGAAAATATTGAAACCCTGTTCTTTTCATTATTTTTTACCCCCCAAAGCAACAATCTGAAAATTGAAGTTGAAAATCTGAAATGAAGCCCTGTATGAACACCAGTGGAGAGGTCCCAAAGCCATTACAGTGCATCTCTTGGAACTCTGCAGTGTTAATTAGTATCACTCAAACCCAACCTCCAGAAACCAAGATATGAAAGATAACCAAGATAGGGGTGACTAACAAGTCTTTGGCATTACATATGGTTGTTTGGAATAATCTAATATCTACTAATGGTCTCTAAAATTATTTTGATGGATTAGACACTCCAGACCTCATATGGGCTCTTTGCAGGAAAAGAACATAACTTCCTCATTAGAGATTTATCTTTGAACAAGACACATGTTAAGACTTCAGTGCCATCCAGTTTGTTTACTCCTTGTCTCACACTCATCCCTGGATGTCTCCTGCATACACACACACTTGTTCACTCCCAGGCTTCTACCTGAACTAAATCAATTTTTTATTTTGCCCAGGATACATCAGAGCAGAACAGAAGAAAGAAGAGACAACAGATATGAGCCAGCCTGCTGTCCACAGGAGGGACAAGCCTCTGCCCAAGAACTGCAGAACCAGGCTAGATTTAACCGTACTTGTCTGGAAATCAGAATTTTAAGATTTTGCCTGTATGAGAAGCTATGAACTCGGGGTGTAAAGATGTGAAGGCCAGCTGGCTCTCAGGAGTTTGACAGTTTGCTGAGGAATGAGAAATAAAAATTACCTGAAACCCAGAGAGATTTGAATAGGATTGCTTTCTGAGCAGTCATAACTAGGTCCATAAGAAAATTCTTTGCTAACTCTAGCAGACCTGTCTGGATTTTCAAACACCCTTTTCTTACATTACAAATTTTGTATACAGATTTAGCTGCCAGACCACAAATCCATTCTATATCCATGTATTTAAAACCTGGGCTCTAGGGCTCCTTGAAAAATCCTGCTGTTTGACTCACCTCACTGTAAACTATTTTTAATACCCCTTGGAGGGTATTTATTACTTCATTACCAGTGTCTTATGCCATGTAACAAAAGCATTATTATCTCTCTCAAAGGAAAAAGCCAACCAAAAAAAAAAAACCATAACCCCCAAAACAGCCACCATGTAAGCATGAAGTTACTACTCAGATTGTTATTTTTGTCAACACTTGCAGGAAGCAATTCTTACATAGAATAGAGAGTTCCCATGTCCTAACTTTTGTCTGCTGTCTCTTCCCTTTCTGCTACACACCTCTTAAGAAAAGTCTGGCTCCATCTCTTCCAGATGACTCCCTATTAGGTATTTGTATACAGCAGTTCCTGCACCAGCCATATATCCAAAAGTCCAATTAAAATTCTGGTTAAATCATAAGTTTTTCATCACCCTCTCTCACCAATGAAATAAATCTTCCAAACTATGTATTTCAGCTCATTCCTGTGACTATTTTTCTTTACTTTTTACAGGCCTCTGCTCTCTAAACTGACAAAAATTTCGGGAAGGTACAACCTTGATGTTGAGGCATTCTATTTGTGTATATGCTAAAAGGACACCTTCTTGCAGACCAGGTCCTGTTAGTCTTCCCTATAAAACACACCCCAAACCAGCTGATCTAGATGCTTTAGGACATTACAGTTTGATGTCCTGGGCAACAACTCAAAGTAAGAAGTAAACAGACAACCCTAAAATGTAGTCAGTCAATAAATATAATATTTGCCATTTAATGCTTTGAGATACCGAGGTTAATAAGGAATCTCACAGGACCTCCCTCAGGTTTGTGGCGTTTTGGTTTTTGTTTTCTCAACCTTTTTTGCTACATTTACTTCAGATTTCACATTTACATACTA
This sequence comes from Phaethornis superciliosus, assembly GCA_023637945.1. Lineage (NCBI taxonomy): Eukaryota > Metazoa > Chordata > Aves > Apodiformes > Trochilidae > Phaethornis > Phaethornis superciliosus. The sequence goes on along the minus strand of JAJQWJ010000006.1, from coordinate 39,727,464 downwards.
GACCATTTCTGCCACAACAGAACCCAAGTTCCAGCCTCACCTTTTGCAGGCTCCTCGGCGTTACCAGCTGCTGCTACCATTTTAGATCCTCACTTCTGCCACATGAAGGCACCCAAACTCCAGAGAACTCTTTGATCTTTTCAAAGAATAAACAAGGAGCATTATCATCACTGCTTTTTTAAATTTTTTTTTTCTGTATTAACCAGTTCCATGTCACTGCTTCCATAAAGATATAATCCTTCAGGCTTAAAATCTGCAATACATTTCACATAAATAGGCAAAACCAATCAGAAGGGGGAAAAATACAGCAAATTTCACATCTGTATCAAACAGTTCCAGTGTTGCACATATTCTCTAAGGGAATCAGAGCTAAAAAGACACTGAACAAAAGCAAACAACATACCTATTTCTTCACACAGTGGCTGCTGGAGTTATTAAAATTATGTTTGCTGCAATGGTGGCTCAATGTCCTCATGTTGCCTCAGTTATTAGGACGTATTTCTTCCCATTTCTCATCTCAGTCAGCAACATCTGTATTGTTTTAACTTTGCATTATGCTCAGCAATGTAATGTTTGTACATGTGGTATCATTTTCTGGGTTTTAATAAACTGATCTTCTTCCTTGAGCCCCTCATCATCTGTTTCTTCATTCCTTGAACCTACCCTAAACCTTGCAATACCAAGCAATTTGCTTCTACAATCCTTCTCAGGCAAGTTTCATTAAAACTTCCAGCTGTGGATTTGATGTTTCTAATGTAGCCCTGAAATCTAAAAAATCTCCACACCTGAAGAACTTGCACTGGCCTTGCTGGGAATGCCACCAAACACAGAGCTCTTAAGGAATTTGTATATAATCATACTTTTTACTTCAAATAACATCTTGGAAAGCCCCCATGACCATACATTTTCCTCTAGATTGATGGCAAGAATCACTGTTCATGCACATGATTCTACACATCTAAGCACGGACTGTAGAAACACCTTAATACAATTTTTAAAAAACAAAATGCCACGCTATCAGTTTGTGCATTTCTTCCTATTAAATAGTGGCCAGCTACTGGCAGAATAAAATAGAAATACTGCGAAACAAGGTCTACTAAAATGCCCTAATTGTGGGCAGCATCTCAGACCTTCAGGCAGCCGCAATATTTTTCCCTCCTTCCTGGAGCCGTTAGTTTGGCTAAGATAAAAAAACTCCCTTGCAATATCCCTTAAGACTATTTGCCCAAAACAGCGCAAAAGAGAGCCGTGGCAAGACCAGGATGTGGACACATCTAATTGTGTGTGGAGCTACGGGGTTCTGGAGAGGTACCCTAATTCCCAGACGGAAAGGGAGCAACTCACGATAAACCAGTGATAAAACCTCATTTTTTCCACTTAAGACGTCTTTAAATAAGGGACGAAAGGAGAGGAGAGCCGCGGCCGCCGCCCGCCCCTGACAGAACCCGCACAACCGCCCTCCCCAACGGCCGCCGGGCGCTCGAGCCACAGCCCCTTCCCGCCTCACCGCCTCAGCCAATCAGCGCGCAGTCCTGCCTGTTTGTTTCATTCAGGGCCCGCCTCCTCTTTCTCTGCCAACCAATCAGAGCTGCTCCTTCTCGTGACGCAACTCGGCTGCAGCCAATCGGCTGGGCGGGGCCGGTTCAAACCGCCGGCGGCCGCCGAGCAGCGCGATGGTGAAGCCGGTGAGGGCTGGGGTGAGGGTCCCGGGGGCCGGGATGGGGATTCCCCGGATCCCCTCAGGGCAGGGCGGGCTCCGGCCCTCAGGTGAGTTCCTCGCTCTCCTCCCGCCGCAGCCCTGCGCCATGCAAGCGGGTGATTTCGACTCCTCGGACGACGAGGCCGCTGAGGAGGACCTGAAGCCGCTTCCCATCTCCTGGTGAGACCCCTCCCCTCCTGTCTTTTCCCTCGGTAATGACGCGGGGGGGTTTACAGGGCGTTTTCTCCTGCAAAACGGAGTTTTTCCCAGTAAAACTAAAAAAATAAGAAATAATAAACCCTGCCGGGTCGTGGTGACCCACTAGAACCAAGATTGAGTGTGGTGGGCCCCTGAGAAAGGGTTAAATAGGGAACTGTCAGGGGGTGTGAGGCAGGGTGACTTTTGGGAAGTGTTTGGTGGGGGTCTCTGTGGGTCCTGCAACCCCCGGTGCCAAGGGGGGAACTTACAGGACTTAAGGGTGGATTTGCCAGCAGTTTCTCCCCTCCTTTTGAGAAGGGGTATGTGAAGAATCCCAATGTCTGGTTCCCTTGTCCGAAGTTGCAGAAATAGTGCTGTGGTAACTTTCCTTTTATTCTTAAAACGTAGGGAGGTAACTTCTCACAGTGCCACAGAAAAGGAATGTCTCACAGTGTGTTATCTCTGTTCAAATAATAAAAATGTTTTGCTTTTTTTTTTTTTTTTTAATTATATCTTTTATTTTCTGGTAGGATGTCTTTGTCTCCTGTCTACCCCTCTGAGTTTCTGGGATTATGTTCCCTTCCAGGTAAGATCTATTCACTGAAATTTTCAGGCAGGTGTGAAGCTAAAGAGAAGGGAAATCTTGTACTCCAAAATCTGGTGTTCTGTTTATTTAGTTGGATGACTTGGGTTGTAATCTACCACTGGAATAGTTGTTTGAGAAGTACTAAGACTAATCAAGAGATTATCTGGCAGAGTGGTAGAACAGTGACTGGCATCCATTGTTGGTTAAGATATTTGGCTTTTTAGCCACTTATTGTAACAAGCAACAACAGTGAAACAAGACTACTTTGACAAATAATTCCTTTATAAAGTACATTTGGCCCAAATTACAGTCTCTTGCTGAGCTCACAGTTCTGGATTGCTCTCCCTTTGCATGACCATGGTATAAAAATAAACATCTGTGCTTTCACTGTATTTTTAACTACCAAAACTGCAGGTATGGGGATTCTGCTGCAGTCATGAACTTCTTGCTGGTGACAATGTGAACTTTCCTTACTTCATTTAAAGCAGTTACTCAGCTTTCATTACCCAGATCTGAGAAATACAAGCTTGGGACTAATACCACACTAAAGAACTGGAAAAGAAATGTTGAATGATGCTTGAATTTAAGGGATCTTGGCCGGGGCTGTTAAGAATCCCAGTAACAATTATGCCCAAAAAACAGCTGCATTCTATTTTTAGTTACCTGAGCTGTTGATGTATGAGCTGTTTAACCTTTGGATGCTAACCTTCAGCCCTGCCTGCACAGCTCTTGCTCTGCAGGATTCTACTCTCATGCTTTTATTGCAGTACAGTTTTCTGCAGGGGCTGCAAAAATGCCTTGATAGCATGATACAAGGAAAAAAATCAAGTGATATGCTGAAGATTGACTGTAAGGAGAATTTTTAATGTGGTTTGTGCTGACTGTTTGTCACGGTTTAACCCTGGCCCAGCAAAACAACAGATTTAAACCGAGAAACAGATTCATATATTAATCTCTCTCTCCTCTGATAAAGGAAAGAGAGAGAGAATAAGGAAGAGAGACTTATGGGTTGGAAACTAAACTACAGAACTTTAATGAAACAATAATGATAAATAGGAACAAATTACTAAATATATACAAATATACAGGAAAAATGATCCCACGTTCCTCCCCCCTTTCCCCAATAACTCTCACGTCACCACCGAGGCTGCAGGGCAGCCCTGGGAAAGTCCAGGCTGGAATCCTGGAGTCAGCAGCAGTTGGGAGCTGGGGGCAGGAACACACAGATTCAGGCTGGGATGGATCAGGAGCACAGGCACAGGGACGGATGGAATCCTCCCAGGATGCTGAAGGAAGCAGGGAGGGCGGGAAGGAGTAGAGAGAGCGTTTGCCCCTTGTGATCCCTCAAATTTATACCGAGTATGAGGTGTATGGGATGGAATACTCTGTTTGGTCACTTCTGGCATCTATCTTGTCTGGTCCTCCCCAAAGGAGGGGTTCAGGTGGGACCTCGTTGCTCCTTCTGGAAGGTAAAATGTTCCTCAGAGCTGAGCAGTGTCCTTGGCTCTGCACACCAGGCTCTGGCAGTAACTATAAACATGGAGTGTTATCAGTCCTAGAAGCAGACACTGTCTGAGAAACTTGCTGTTAACCCCAGCAAGTGCAACTACTTACAAGAGACTTAGCTAAAAGCAAAAGTACAAACCAGAAAATCACCTTTATCCTGGCCCAAACCAGGACACTGTTACAGAACAGAGAACTTGTTGATCAGACAAATTTTAAGTGATCCAGTCCTTTTCTGTTTTTTGGTTTGTTTTTTCTTTACTATGTTTTGTGTTTTTTCAAGCTGTACCCTGATTTATAACATGCAAAACTTTTCATCTGGAAAACACACAGCAGCTTAAAGCCTTGGGCAACTTTTGTTCAATGCTATTACTTTACAGCATTAAGCAGATAATGGTGTTTAAACCATCTTCTGTGCTAGTGATCTATTTGCAAAAAGAACTGTGTTTTATTTGTGGCTTGGCTTTGTTTCTTGCTTTGGTGTTGGGGTGGGGGGGTTGCCTGTGCTCTGTTTTCCCATTCCATAAATGCCATTTACCTGGAGCAGTAATTGTCATTCATAATTTGTTATAGGTTGCAGGTTTAAGGATATCAGAAGAAATCTTCAGAAGGATCTAGGTGAGTCTTCTGGCCAGTGCCCAACTGCATCTGTAATTTACCAGCTTTTACCAGACATTGCAACTCCCTTTTTCAAAAATTAATTCATTTCTTGAGATTTAGCATCTATAATTTTATGAATGCTCCATCAGCATTCCAGGATGAACCTTTTCATAAGATACATTCTTATATATAAGAACCTTCTAAGGTGTGTTCTGGCTTGCAGTGCAAGAAAATTTACCAATATGGAGTTAGTATTAGCTACTTCAATATATTCCTCTCCCACCCTTAAGAAAAAGTTATTGTTTTACAGTAATAATAAACTAATAAGGGGGACAAAGTATACACCTACTTTTAATTTTGTTGTGACATCCCTTTTAGAAAGTTTTCTCAAGACTGTTTGAAAATCAGCATCCACAAGGCTACTTCCTCTACTCCTTGAACTGCAGGAACATATCCTGGATCATTCTGAGATGTTCCAAAGCCAATAAACCCAGGCACTCTTCCTTGTTCTTTGGAATTCTGTAGCTTGACCACTGCTAGAAAGCTGGCAAAGGGACAGAAGTTATCTTTTTCAGTCAGAGTGCAGTAGATATCTCAGCACGGGCCCTGTTAGGAGTCCTAGATGTCACTTGCAGTGTGCAGTGCCACTTTCTCTGTGGCCTCTGTACCAAATACTGCATCAGTAGGCAGGGCATTTCCAGGCTGGAGCTCTGCAGGCATCTACTTATCTTTCCCAGTAACTATGAGCTCTGCTAAGACCCTTGCAGGGGAAGGCACCTTAAAAGCTGCTCAGTTACTTAGGCCAAGCTGAATTATGAACTTGCAATCTGTTCTTCCCAGAGAAAAATGAGATTGGCTAGAAAAGATGAAATTCTGCCAAGATTTGTGCTGTGTATTCATCTAGAAACAGTAGAAGAGCAGAGGCCAGTAGGAAAACCCAAGCCCACCATGGGGATGGAACAGAACCACCCTGAAGCTGTCAGGAGTGAGCAGAGTTGTGTGAGTGATGTGCTCCCTGCTGAGGTTCATCCCAAGGCTCCCTCTGAGCACAGGAGCTGCCTCTGAAGGCAAAAGTGGGAGAGACACAGCAGAACTGCTGACTCCTGTTGTCCTAACCCCCAAGGTTAAACAAGAGACTCAAGCAGCTTATCTGTTTTTCCTTAACCTTGAAAAGCTTTTTGTTTATTTGCAAGTGTTTTAATCTGTTGGCAGAGGAACTCAAGAGCTATGGGACCCGAGATGTGTTTGTGCTTTGTACCAGAGGAGAGCTCTCAAAATATCGAGTGCCAAACCTTCTAGATGCCTACCAACAGCATGGGATCTGTGTGCACCACCACCCTATTCCTGATGGGGATGCTCCTGACATTGCCCAGTGCTGCAAAATTCTGGAAGAGCTCAGGAGCTGCCTGGAAAGTAACCGGAAAACAGTCATCCAGTAGGTGCTGGTTTGCTTCCCTTTCACCCCACACTCCTGTAAAAGAGAAGAACTTCTCTCTCTAGGTGTGACCAACTGCAACACAATCCTCTCCAGTGACAATTGGCATTCTTGAGGCTTAGTTTGAGCTGTAATAAGCTGCTTGTCTCTCCTCATACACCCTTTTGGAGCTGACTTGTCATCTGTAAGACCTGAATCTCCCATTTCCCCTTGCTCACTCCAGCAAAGCAGGTGTTGAATGGCACCATACAGCTGGCTGCCAGGTATGCAGGATGGGTTGTAAGAAAAGCAGCTGTTTTCAGAGGATAACACATATCAGGGGCTCAGCAGGTTCCAGAAGTGCAAAATTCACTCTTAAATTGCATGAAACTGATTTAAAGTAATTTCTTTATATGTAGCTGAGCTTAGGGTGGAGGAGAAGAGCTTTCCAAGTACAGTGTTCCCTGAATGATCCTGCTGACAGCTCCCCACAGACATCCACTGAGGCCTCAGGCAGAGCCCTGCTGCTGTCCTTGGCTCACCACTGCCATCAAAGCCTGAATCTAGAGTAGGATTTACAGAAAATGGAGACTGTCCTTTTTCATTCCTTTTTCTGTGCCTCTGGGACTTATTACCATCAGTGAAGGGGAACTTTAAAAATTGCAGTTGCTCAAGACAGACTCTATGAAAGGAAAATCTGAAGAATAACTGGGAGGTAGCCTTGTAGGGATATTCTAACTTTCTTGCACCACTTCTCCTCTTGGTTATATCAATGTGAGTATTGTGTCTGTACACTTAGGTTCTGGGGGGCTCTGTACTGCACCTTTTTACACCCAAATATTTTCCTCTTTTTCAGCTGTTACGGTGGCCTTGGACGCTCATGTCTCAGTAAGCAGTTGCCTTCCTGCTCCTAATGCTCAACTAACCAACCCACCCACCCATCTGTCTCAGTGTCTGACTAACTAACCCACCCATCTTTCCAACCCCTCCTCCTGAAACAGCACTAAGGCAGCTGAATTCTGTTTGAAGCTTACCTGTGGTCACACTGCAAGCTGCCATGACACCTAGCAAGCTAGTTGGGATATTTGGGGCTGTTTTTTGGGAAAGGTGCTACCAAATGGTAGCAGGAACAGATTAAACTGATGAGTGACATAAGTGTGTCATGGTATAGCTCTGAGTATGGAGGGGAGAGGACAGAGGGTCAGGCAGGGTCAGTCTTTCAGTGAGGTTGATGGCAAGTTCTCTCTTACTTTCTTTTCTTTTTTCACTGGACACTTTATTCTTGTCTGACTGATGGGATTGCAGTTTCCCCTCTTCCCTGATCATCTCCTCAAGAGAAGGTGGAGATGAACTTATCTCTCTGTATCTTTCTTCAGCCTGATGTCTCCCCATAAACTTTCAGAGGTGTTAGTTACTGCATGTGCCCCAGAAGGAAAGGCTGGTGAGATTGCTGAAAAAGCAAGAGGGGAATTAGCAGGTTATACTGGGAGTTATTCTTGAAAAGCCTAAATTTTACCTCCTAAATGCTGCTGGAAAGGCAGAGGGAAACAGTGGGAGGGATTCCTGGGCAGAAGCAGCAGGCAGATGCAGCCAGTGCCAAGAAATAGTGTTCAGCAAAAGACCCTATAGATCTGTGACTCTGATAGGATAAGTCTGAGTTTTCCTAGAGGGGTTTTCATGGCCCAGAGCTGTTACTGGGCACAGCGGGAGGTGCTCAGCAGCATCCCTGTGGATAAACCTTTCCCTTACAGTAGCTGCGTGTCTCCTGCTTCAGCTTTCGGATGCTCTGGCACCTCAGGAAGCAATAGACAGCCTGAGGAACCTGAGAGGCTCTGGGGCCATACAGACCATCAAGGTAATGAGGCTGCAGCAGGTACCATCTGTGTGGAAACACAACTGGGGAGCTCACACACTCCCTCTGCTTCCTCACAAAAGGATTCCTCCATCTTTCTGTGCTCTCCACAGCTGGTGCCCCTGCTGCTCTTTTGGCTTTGAGCCAACCATCTTGTTCTGCCTCTACTGAATTCAAGAGCATTTCTCCCTGCCTGCTCCTCACCACTCTTAGTAGCTTGTAACTTTCCCTCTTCTTCCTTGCTCACTAAGCTGTTGTCCCTTTTTTTTTTTTTTTTTTTTTTTTGTCATTCACATTCCCCTCACAGCTCAGACATCTGCTTGAGTTTTCTGTCTTGGTTTTGTTCCCTCTCCCTAACCCAGCTCACCACATTCAATCCATTGTAGCTATCACATCAAGACACTGGCAGTCTTAAGAAATGTTAAGAGAAGGAGCTAAGGAGCTTAGGGAGGCCTAAGTTAGTGACCGTTATGAGCTGTTCTTATTTTGGTGGAATTTTTAGCTACTTTGTGTACATATTTCTGTCGATAAAAGTCCTCGATGTTATGCTCTTAAAACAGTTAGGTGTAGAGGAAAGAAGAGGTGACATTTAAGAAGTTCACACAAGTAGTTTCTGAGGAGGGAGAGTTGCCTGAACACTGTCCCTCTGTTAGCTCCAAGCCTCTCTGGAAGGCAAATCTGGCTTAAACTACTTGTTAAAATCAGTTTTCCACAAACCAAAGGGGTGAGTGGGGAGCAGCTCACATCCCTGGTGGAAGGGGTGTGGAAGGATATGAACAAACTTTATAATTAGAAACCTTTGCAGCCACTTGGGGGGTGTGATCTGTCCTTCAGCCTCTGCTGACCAACATTTGGATCTCATCTTGAACACTTGGGTATGAATACTCCACACAATCTATGAGCTAAGAACTCCACCTCCTCGGGCTGTGATCTGCACCATGGACTTGCTGTGGAGAGAAGTGACCCAAACAAAGTGACCCAAACAAAGCAGCTTTTGAGTTCTGACATGAAGCTGCTGAGGACCCTGGTTTGTGTTAAGCTTGAGCTTCCTCCTTTATTAGGAACCACAAGAGCCAAGCCAGGATCCATGTAATCTGTGTCTGGTGGTGAAAACTCCCAAAACATTGTGAGTAAGCAGAAGAACGGATAGAGGGTGCAGGTTTCATCCTGGGGTATCAAACAGCTTTGTAAGACAGGTAGTGACTTTTCTGAGGGTACAGAGCACTGACTACAAACCTGGTTGTGCTTTTTCAGCAGTACAATTACCTCCATGACTTCCGGGAGAACCTCACTGCCCACCTGGCCACCAAGGACACGATACTGAGATCGGTGTCACGGTAACTAAAGGTGCTCTGCTGCACCTGGGTCTCCACGGGGCTGGAGCAGACACCTGGATGAGATGGCTCCTTCCTGACTTTTCCAGTTTCTCACTTTCACATCTACATGTAAAATATTGGGGTGGGGGAAAGAAATCCTCCAGGGCCAGCAGCATCAGCCTGGCAGGCTTTAATACTCACTGCCTTAAAAATACATGGAAGTGTCTGTCTGTGGGTAACTGTTCTGTGCAATGAGCTTGGTTTAAATAGAATAATGACTCTTACACAGTGTCTACCTCTTGTTTCACATCAAAGAGCTCTTGGACAAAAAAAAAAAAAAAGGGGGCTCAACAAAGTGTTGCTGTGGGAGTGCTTGCCCCTTGTGGACTGGTAAAAACTTGTTCTAAAATGTCCCATGTTCACACAGAACCACAGATTTATCAGAGTTGAAAAGGACACAATTCTGTTTAGTGTGTCTAGTGATATTCAGGAATAAGAGCTCCTTCTGACAGAAGGTTTCCTACTGAAGCTGGGTGACAAAGTGGGTGGGGGTTTGTATGGCTTTGGTAGGAAAAGACAGTGCTGTAGCTGTGTGGGTGAGACTTTGGCCCAGCACTTGTGTGTTCTAACACCAGGGAAAATAAATAATCACCTGTGGGCTGGTGAGAGGCTCACAGACACCTCTAGCAGGAATCAACATGTCTCATGATCTATATCCACTCATGAGGACTAGAGAAGAGGGAGAGACAGCTGAAAAAAACATTTAAATTTCTTCTGTCCTGTTCTGAGGAAGTGATGATCATCTGCTTCAGTGCCCAGGTGTCCTCTGGTGCCCTGTGAAACAGGTTGTGGCTCTGGGAAGGAAGCCCATGTCACTTTTTTCACCCAGGCTGTGCCTCTGGCTGTTAAGACAAAAAGCAGTGGAGCAGGAGGAATTGTTGCCTCTGGGCTGAAGGGACTGTCAGCTGTGTCACCATCCTGACTGTCCTGCCTCATCACCACCTCCTCTTTCCTTGCAGTTAAATCTCTCAGTGCTTTTTTATTCTCCCCAGGACCCCAGCTGGATTCCCATCCAGTTCCTCACTGCTGCTCTCCTGCTCCCAGGGTCACCTCGTGCTCCCCAAAGCTGCAGCCCACAGCCACACAGATGCTTGTTGGGTATTCTGATGAAGTTGCAGTAAACTCTCAAGTCAGAACTTGTGACACTGCCACAGCACTGCTGGGTTTAAGTTGAACTCGCCCCTTTGCTAACTTTAAAAACATTATAGTTGTAACATCTCACTGGAACCCAGACACTGGGACTCATGTTTAAAGATGATTTCTACAGATTATATGTAATTAACTTGTACTGCCATGACCTTCTCCCCACCCTCCCTAAGCAGACTATAGGAATGCTCCCAGCTTCCAGAGCATGGAATTGGAGAATACTTTGCTCCCTGACTAAAACAACTCTGCAATACTCAAATACAAAAGAAGTGCCTGTCCCTCCTTCAGTGCTGAATCCTTACAACTGATGGTTCTTGGACATTAGGTACCTATTAGGTGTGTTTTTAGGATAGCATAGCAAGAAATTCAGTGCTCGAGAGAGAAATGTTCTTTATTTTCCCCATAACTTTTTCCCCTGTTACTCCAAAGATTGATTTTGGCTTCACAAGGGTGGGGGTGCAGCTCCACAGGCAGCAGCTGCTTTTGCAGGGACCCCTGGTGCAACCTCAGAGCTGAGGCTCCCATCACTGGGTACAGGTGACAACACTGACACCACCTTGGGCAGGTGCTGGCAGACACTACCCACTTTCTTCAAAAAATAAAGCACTGAAACCAGTTTTTAACAGCATTCTCTGCAGGACTCTGCTGGGTGTCCCTCACACTTGGCAGACAGCATTCTCACAGGACTTTTAGATTCTGATGCACTTCTGACCTTTCTCTGCTGTGTTTTGAGTTTCCAGACCTTTGAAATCAAGTCACTTAAATTCATCAGTTCTGTGTTTGACCCCAGGGGGAAGGACAGACTCCAAGTGTTAGCTCTCAGCAGCAGCAGAGCAGGGAGCTGCTGCACTGCTTCCACCTCTGAATTCCTCTGCTCAGGAAGCCTCAGGTGCCCTCTGTCATCCACTGCAGCCTGAGTGCTGCAGACATTCTGCTGAAGATTCCTGCCTCAAGCTGCTCCACAGCTGGAGGGGCTTTTCAGAAGACTTGTTGTCAAATGGACTCAGTAAATCCTGCACTGTTTATTCTGGTCTGTGACTCAGCTTCCATCAGCCCAAAGTACCAGGGGAATGAGAGGTTTGTTTAGAAGGCTGAAAAGAGTCAGAGGCTGTGAGCCAGGAAGTGATTTCCCTAACAGAGTAATAAAACAACACGCAAAAGGGTTAATTGGTTTTGCTCATGCAGGCTGCAGTCACATCTTACAGCAGTCTCTGAGGGAGCTATGCAGCAGGAAAAGAAACATGAGCTAACAAACAATGTTCAAAGATCTAAAAGCTCTGAATGATGATTGCATGAAGAAAAAAATCCTCTTGCCAGCTAATAACTGATCAAGAGATTTCAGCAGAGATGTAATGAGTTTTCAATCAGGAGGGGCTCCTCCCTGCCTTTGCACAGAAAACAAGGGCTTGGGGGTAAGTCCTTCAACAGTTGCAAACATTTTGGGACAGTCAGGAATAAAAATAAATCTGTATTGCTGAATGCTCGGGTAATAACAGCACGTAAGATTAAAAATAAATGCAAAGAAGAAACGTGAGAAAAACAATTTAATACACACAATAATAAGGTGCCAGGTATCTGTTATTAAGGGAAGAGAATGTGAAGTCACCACAGCCTCAATCCTCATAACCCCTATACGTTATTAAAAGAGAAGGGGAATTCAGAAGGAAGGCAACTGCCACACTTAAAGCCCCTGGGCACCCAAATCTCGTGTGATGACAACAGTTCTGGTCTCTTCCAGCTTAGAAAAAGAACAATTATGGGAAAAAAGGATCAGCACAAAGCTACAAGGACTTCCAAGAGGTGAGAGTCCTCTGCTCTGACAGATGACATGATGGTCTGTTTAATCATGTCCAGCACAAAGACAGTGAAAAAGGGAACATTTTCAATATGCCTTAAAAAGTAAGAACTCGAGTTTTAGAGAAGGCTTTTTTTTTACATGCTGAGTAATTCCATTGCAGAGCTCACTGCCTGAGGGTATTTTACACCCCAGGCTATCAAAGTGCTCAAAAAGCAACTGAGTCAATGGAAGAAAAGGTCTTCAAGGGCTGTTTAAGGGCCAGACCTCTGGCTCAGGACATCCATTTCCAAAGACATTCTCCCCCTGTTCATGCAGAGCTGTTCAGTACCTGCCCTGCTCATACTCTTTCCTCAACCATTGCCTAAGACCACGATACCAGAGGATTAAGATTTCAGGTTGAAGCTCCTGTGACTGTCATTGCATCTGACACCTGAGAGACCCAAAGTGAACAAAAACCACTTTACTAGAACTGGGAAACTGTTCATTATTCTCCAGCACAGGTAAATGGAAAAGATTCCTAATTATTAGTTCTAAATGAAGCAGCAGCTGCAGTAACAATTTGCAGTGCAGTATTATCAATTTAGCTGAAACATTTTCCCCTGCCCCATCTGTTTACCTGCAGATCCATGAAAAATGGAGAAAAAAAGCAGGAAATCAGAGCTTGCCTTTTCCAGACATAATTGGATTCAGTGTTCTTTTTTAAAAGATAATGCAATTACCCATCATAAAACCAACAGATGAATACAGCAAGTATCTGTTCAATTATAAACAAAACAAGGCACCAGGTAATAATGTTTCTGTATTTGAGATTTTTTTGTTTTATTACTTATTGCACTGAGGAACAGCAGGGCAGTTTCACAATCTCACTTTCTGCTTTGAAAAAGTCTGTAGTATCACTCTTAAAGAGTATTTTCATCACTGGACTTGAACTGTGTAGTTTCATTTGTTAATAAGACAGCACGGACATTAAAAAAAAAAAAAAAACATTAAAAAAATCATTTAAATTCACTCCTTTGTGGACAATTCAACTTCTATCACAATGACATACACTTGAGATTAAAGCAAGGTGAAAATACACAAATCTCTGCCCCATGCACATAACAGGTAAAGATAAAAAAAAAACCAAACCGCATTAAAAAAACCAGAACTGCTATTTTTGCAATTGTGTCCATGAAGTAATCTCAAGACCAACGTCACCTACAGGTAAACCACATGGCACTTCAGCTCCTGCCATGCCCTTGGCAGCTACAGCTGGGCTATGGTCAGAGTGGGGTACACGAGTCCAAATGAGGTGCTACAAAGCCCAGCCTAAAGCAAACCCCTAGTACTACAGCTACTCAGTGACCAACACCTACTTGAAGATGACGGCTGTTCCTTACGGTGTGCAAAGTCAAAACTTTCCATAATCCTGTGATCTTTTACATTAGCTTACATGTAATTCTTTAATTTCAGTGCCCCAGTAAAATATAAGAAAACAGTCTTTCCACAAGTATAAAATGTGGAAATAATTTTTAAAAAGAGGGGGACTCGTCGTTTCCTAACGCGAATGAGACCATCGGGTTCCGTGTTTAATCTTGGTAAGAGGTTCTCCTTGTAAAGAATCCATGATCTGTAGCTTTAACATGCACTTAACTGGAGCAAAGCTTGCTGAATTGTCTTCTTAGGAGCTCACCAGAACATAAATCATGCTGAAAAACAGAATAAAAATATTAAGCTACGCCAGTTGATGACTGTTATACATCTAATTAGAGAGCTGTGTTCTGTGTGAGGTTTGTGGACTGAGTGAAGATTTCACACAGACACATCTGAAGGGCATTATAAAGCATGACATCAACTGCTGCAACACCAGTTCTTTACTCTAAAATTATTACTTTTCCACTAAGATTTGTAATATGTTTATAATAATATATTTTCCAGAAAATACTGTGGGTGGATTATGATCTTTTGCTTAAAAGAAGAAAAAGTTGGAGCTTCCAGGTCTTCAGTCAGAGTACAGATTCAAATTAGCAACTCCAAACAAATTAAGACTTGTGTTTTAAAGCAGAACAAATTACGTTTGTGGAATCCTTTTCAGGAAAGGTGGGACTATATAAATATATTTATTGCTATGTACAAAACTTCTGGCATTGAGCCCACGATTTCAGACTGAAAATCAGACAGGAGACGGACGGAAAAAACTTACCCATATAGGTAGTAAAAAAATGATAGAAGGTAGAATGCTAATTTGCACCATCCTTCTTTCTGGCAATAGGCTAAAATATCTGCATTCATGATGGTTGTAGGATCATATAGACCAGGGCCACTCATCACAGGTCTACTCATGTACCTGCAAGTGATGCACAGTTCAGGTTTGTGGTGACAGCAATGGGAAACATTGGTTCCTGCCCCCCACCCACCAGGTAATACCAGAACTGAGCTGTGGGATCACAGCCCTCACAGTGCAGTCTGTCAGCTCTGGGTAGCAACACAAAGTTCTGAGCTAATGTGCCTAAAAAAAGAGCTTTCACAGATGCTGCCATGACAGCTCACCTGGGCCTGAAACGCCACTGAACTCCAGTGCACCAAATAGGACAAATTTATAAATAAATGAAAAATTGGGATTCTGTATGGAAGGGCTGGAAAAATTGGGGAAGAGAGCAGCATATAATACCGTGTAACCTACAGCCTCTGGGCATGCATACAACATGCTGGCTGCCCTGCTGCAGCTCACACAGCTCAATACAGAACCATCCTGAAACTGGTTTCACTGGCAGCAAGCAGTCCTCCTCCTGCTCCTGCTCCCCATCACACCAGAGAGCTGCTCTGCTGGGTGACCTTCCAGCCAGGCCCTGCAACACCTCCCTGCACAGCCCCAGCACAGGGAGAGGTGGAGCCCACAACTTGGTGCCATTTCCTCACCATGTGCACCTCTGACACATCAGCTGCCTCAGCCTGGGGCTGGCATAACAGAGAATAATACAAAAAAAAAAAAAAAAAAAAAATTTTTAAAGTGTCAGAGAAAGCAAAGGGATGGCTCTTATTTTACAGCCATGACATAAACTTTCTCAGCATCACCTCAGAAAGCATCTTTAGTTGCCAAAGACAGGGGACACTGAAGAAGAATGAGTAACAATTAACATGAGCACAGAGACACCAGACTCATCAATATTACCTCCAAATATGATAAGCCAACAAAGGCATATTGAGACCCAGTGTAAGCCACTCTGCTGCACAGAGAAACATAACACAGAAGAATGCATGGATGAGGTACTCTGGAAGTACAAGCTGGAAAAGAAAAAGATGAGTTAGAAGTTTTGATTATTCAAAGCAAAAACATGCGGTGTTTTATTTATTTTGGAGGTAAGCTATTGTTTAAAAAAACATTACTAGAAACAATACTAACAAGAACAAGACTGCAAAAAGTGAAAGCAGCAACCAGCAGTACATGCCT
Organism: Phaethornis superciliosus; assembly: GCA_023637945.1. NCBI lineage: Eukaryota > Metazoa > Chordata > Aves > Apodiformes > Trochilidae > Phaethornis > Phaethornis superciliosus. Next base: position 39,711,862 of record JAJQWJ010000006.1, on the reverse strand, counting down.
TGCTGCTTTCACATTGATATTCATGAACCAAGAAGAAAAATTTATAAAAGTAAATGCTCAGGTGGCTATTTATTTTTTTTTTATTGCTTCTATTAAACTCGAGTGCACTGCTACCAGATTCCACACATTATACACAACCTGCAGAACAGGAGAGATCACTGAGATATTTCTGCTCATGCACTGGAGAAATATCAGTAGGACACATGCTCCATTGGATGGTTTGTAGGCAAAAAAGATGTTTTGTGTTTTCCTATTTTACAGCTTTGTTTTGTTATTAACACATGTACAATTTTTCACACTCTTGCCCAAATATTCCAAGCAGAGCTTTACCAACCCCCCCTGCCAGCAGTGATGCTGTCAGGCAGGCAGGTCTGCAGCCCAGCAGCCAGCTCTGTGTGTCCTTCCCAAGTGCCCAATATTCATGCTTTAGAGCACCATGCTTCCCAGCAGAAGCCCCCAGAGTTAATCATCAATTTACTATGAAACCACATGAAGCATGAAATGGCAGGTAATATTTGTGTTATTAACAGCAGTAACATGGAGAGAAACACAGGTTATGTGCATGCAAAGAGCCACCAAAATCTCACACCCATCCCAAGAGTATAAATTTGCTCAAAAATATCATCTTCAAGTGACATCATTTACTCCTTTAGCACAGGATTCAGAAAGAAACAAATCTGTGAGCTTTTCAGCTCACAGGACCACTGAGCTGAACTCAGGACCTTTCAACTCAGGGCCCCTGAAACATCTCCTCATGCAAAACACTCCAGTTCTACCTGGAGCAGAACGTGCACACACAGAGGCACCTGACAGATTGTGTCCCTCTCCTGTGCTGTGACAGATCTGACCTTGCATGGGATGACAACACTGAAGTTTCAGTGGTTTGTACTTTTTTTTTTTTTCCTTTCTCTCTTATCAGTTTTCTTCTAAACCCCCAAAATCACAGAATCAATAAGAGCTGGAAGGGACCTCTGGAAATCATCTAGTCCAACCCCCCTGCCAAAGCAGGACTGCCTGGAGCATATTCCCCAGGACTGCATCCAGGTGGGGTTGGAAAGTCTCCAGAGGAGGAGACTCCACAGCCTCCCTGGGCCAGGGCTCCCTCACCCTCCTAGTAAGTTTTCTCCTCATGTTTAGGTGGAATTTCCTGTGTTCCAGCTTGTGCCCTTTGCCCCTTGTCTTGTCACTGGGCACTGCTGAAGAGTGGCTCCTGACATCCACAAATATTTATAGACACTGACAAGGTCTCCTCTCAGTCTTCTCATCTCCAAGCTAAACAGTTCCAGCTTCTCAACCTCTCCTAAGAAAAATGCTCCACTCCCCAATCATCTCTCCAGCAGTTCCCTGTCTCTCTTGAAGTGGGGAGCCCAGAGTTGGACACAGTACTCCAGAAGTGGGCAGAATGGAGGGGGACCACGATGACCCCCCTCCAGCTAGCCACACTCTTACACCCCAGAACCCCATTTGCCTTCTCAGCCCCCAGGGCACAATGCTGGCTGGTGGTTAAATTGTTGTGGGGCCTCCAAGATCCTCCTCCTCCAGGCTGCTCTCCAGCAGGTCAGACACTAACCTGTAGTGGTGCATCAGGTTGTTCCTCCCCAGGTGCAGGACCCTACACTTACCCTTGTTGAACCTCATTAGGTTCCTCTCTGCCCAATTCTCCAGCCTGCCCAGGTCACACTGGATGGCAGCACAACCCTCTGGTGTTCCAGCCCCTCCTCTCAGCTTTCTATCAGCAGCCAGCTTGCTGAGGACACACTCTGTCCCCTTTGTCCAGGTCATGTTGAACAAGAGGAGACTGAGTACTGGCCCCTGGGGACACTGCTGCCTCCAACTCCCCACTGATCACACCCCCTGAGCTCTCTCACTCCCCCAGCTCCCCATCCACCTCACTGTCCACTCATCTAACCCACACTTCCAGAGTTTCTTAATGAAAATCTCACAAGAGACAGAGTCAAAAGCCTTGCTGAAGTCAAGGGAGATCACATCCCCTGCTCTGCCTTTATCTAACCCATTTGGAAGATAGCATACAAGGCAATCAAGTTGGTCAAGCATGATTTCCCCTTGGTGAATCCATGTTCTCCACTCCCACAAAACATATTCCTTGGAATCCAAATACTACCAACCAACAGACATTCTCACTACCTACTTTGTTACAACAGTCTGCTTTTCTAAATGAAGAACACATATTAAAAAAAAAGCAAACTTGCATCAACAACAACAAAAATAAGCTGTCATACATGGAATGTTTCAAGTCAATATTTTTGTCCAGATCCTGCTTTGTATACTTACCATTGACAACTTGCTAATTATTTATAGAAGAAGAAGAACCACCCTATCCAAAACACAATGGGTTTGTCAGCCTGCTGGAACAGATTTATGGGCTCTGACAATCTGTAGTTTGTTTAAACACACCTCTCAAAACACATTTTCCTTTATCTTGTTTGTTACACCCTACTCCCACACCAAAATACCTGTCTGTCTCAAACCTACCACACTTTATCCTCCAGGGCTGACTAAAGGAAAATGAACCACTTCATTTTCTACCCTGATACTTAGCAGAGGAGCGAGGGAGGGAGAATCTTGTAGCTGAGAAGAGGCACTGCTATAATGGGAGCAGAGAAGAAAAGGCATCAACCATGTACTAAGCAGGTACTATTTTGGGCTAATCTTTCTACTAAGGTGTCTCAATTCCTACCAGAATTTGTGATTTATTTTTTTTTACAGGAAAACAACTCCTCAGTGTGTCTGTGCAGCACCATTTACCAGATCCCCTCAAGAGTCTGGCCCTTAACTTCACTTTTAATCTGCTTTCACAAGAACAGCAAGCATGAGGTGATTCATTATTATCAACTCACAAAGCTACCATATCAATAACCCCTACATGCACGTGGGTTAACAGAAGGTTAAGATCAGAGTTCAAACATGCGCATCAGAATACCCCAAAGGTTGTGACAAGGTCATAATGCACAAATGTCATGAGAATTTGCCTTTCCCATACTGCAGCAGAAATGACAGTAGGACAAACCAAGCAAGGGAAACTGTTAGATGCACAGCAGGACACCTCCCTCCCCAGGGTGCAAACCTCTGCCTGTCACCTCTGCTCCTCACCCCTCCTACCATTCTCAGGCTGTAACACTGGCTGCCAATTTGTGTCACAGCTGTCTCACACACTGCCCCCCCCCGGCCCCATTCTGTCAATTTGGGGTTTGTTTGCAAAATTCACTCAACTCTCCAAAACACAATAAATTTGCAGTCCAGGCACATGTTCTACCTCAGCCTGGGCACCCCAAGCCGAAGTAAAAACCATGAGAAACACACCAAAAAATCCTGTTATATCAAATTATATGCTCTTTAACAAGCACCCCTTTTATTACTGGCCTGTTACAAGTAAATAGTTTGTCTCTTTCACAAAGCAAGGAGTGTCGGAGTTGCATCCAAGAGGGGACACCAAGATACACCCCCTGAACCTGGAACATACAACAAAGTAGTAAGATACTGCCTAACACTTTATGCCCACCTAAATCCTCAAGCAAGATCAGAATTTACTTGGTCAGCACTTAAAAAAACAACTGGTCTCCTGTCATCTCAGAGCTGAATAAATCTTGCTTGCAAAGTACTATTTAATTCTCTCTGAAGTTACTTCAGCTAGTAGAGAGGACATATAGAACAGGCATGTAACAGTTTTCCCCACTTCACTGGGTAAGCAAGCAGAATTGTTTTGCAGGAAATATGGAAACCCATGAAGTTGTTACCAACCCCAGCAAACAAATCATGAGCAGATGAACAGGCACACTCAACAAAACAGCTTAAAAGTATTACAAATGTTCCTAACAAAATGAAAGGGAAGTGGCATTAAAAACATTAAACTGAAAAGCAGTACACACCTTCAGTGCAATTTTGACTCTTTTAATCTTTTTGACCTTTTCAACTGTCTTTGTGCCGAAAATGTAGAAAGCAGATTGAAAAAATGTTAGTATGACAGCTGACAAGATCACCAGCAGATTAATAACAGTCAGAATATTCAAGTTGAAAGTAAAGAATCAGACAAATGATTTTTCCTAGCCCTTCTACTGAACAGCCAGGTTTTCTCCACCCAGATGCAATTCCATTGCCTAATTTGGGTATACCAAGATAACATCAAAACCAAGCAATTTACGTACATTTATTAAAAAAAAATGTTCAGCATGCAACTTACAGGGTTGAGTGTGTTACATTGATCTATGGGATTCTTATAATCCGTTTTCAGTTCATCAAATGCTATAATCTAGAAAAGAAAAAAAAAAGTAGCTGTGATTCTTCAGTCCAGCAGCAATAATTTATTTTATCCATGAAAAGATACAGTGCCACAATTTCTCCTGAGTACACTCAAAAGTCATAACCCCACAGGTAAGACACATCTGCAATAAAAGTTTATACAAACAAGAAAGCAAAAGATACTTCTGGCATTCACAAACCTCTGCCCACACGCTGCTTTTTTACCTCCCCACCAGCAACAAATTCCTAACATCTCTTTCAGCAGTTTTTAACCCAGCTCGCTGAGCAGAGACACCTTTAAGTGCCTCTCTTGTTGTCAGTAGGAAGCTGAGGATGGGTTTGCTAATGAAGAAAAACAGCAGTGACCTTAGAAGCAGCCAAATGTTTTGTCTCATTACACTCAGAATAAATGCTGATGCTGTGTATATGTCCAAAAGGTGCATCTATTAAAAAGAACATACAAAAACCCCCAAGCCTATACTCTGCTTTTTAATACCATAAAAATAAAAAAATGCAGCATGAAACACAGACAAAAAGCCACACCTACAATATCATACCAAACATTCAAAAAATCTTAAAACAGAAAAGCTTATTATCAGGATGAGATTCATTTCTATTCACATAAGCTTCAATATGCCCAGAGAACGGGATATTACAACAGAGCAGTTTTTGCTAAGGGTAACTACAAAGCCTGAACCAGAGCCAAGAACAACATCCTCTGCAGTCCTCTCCCAGAGCAGTATCTCAGTTGATCCCGGGCAGGGTCCTGGCTCTCCCTGTGGCAGGTTCAAGAGAGAAAACTCTCAAAGACAAAACAAAAGAGAAGAAATCTCAACGATGAAGTCTTAATTTAATGCATGAAAAGAACGGCACACTTTAACTCATTATTTCTGTCAAAGAAGCAGCCAAACCAACTCCAGAATAAAACACAACCTGTTTCAAAATCCTTGCACTCATTCCAAACACCCCTCCACGCACGGCTCGATTTTCCATCAGCATTTGAGAACCCGTTTTCCTCCACAGACAAAAAACCTCCAGATTTCCATCTCAAGATGAAGGGTGGGCACCAACCATGGCGCCTCAGCTCCCACCGCAGCCTTGCCAGGAGAAGCCTCTGGGCACCCCCCCAACCTCCGGGCAGGGAGGAGAAGCCCTGCAGGAGCCTCCAGGCTGGGAGGAGATCTTTGGAAGCCTCCCGAAAAGAGGAGGAGATCTCCGGGAGCTTCCAACCCCCTTCTCCCGGCGGGTTTCTCACGGGGGCTTCCCCGCCCGCCTCCCTTCGCGGTTTCACAGCCGGTTCCAGGGCGGCCGTGCCGCCTCCTCCTCCTCCTCCTCCGTGCTACCGGAGGTGTCCCGGGGGCGGTGAGCGGTTTGGGAACCGCCCCGGCACCCACACAAAGAGCGGGCATGGAGCCCTTTCAGGCACCGGCCCCTTGTTCTCCGTGGGAGAGAGGGAGCGGGGAGCGCGGGAAGGGCGGCTCCTGAGGAAAGGGCCGCACCGGCAGCACCCGGGTGATGGACACGGAACCAACCGCACCTCAGGCGGCGGAGGAGAAGGAGAAGAGAAGGAGGGGGGGAAAGAGCCCAAGAGCCCCGCACTCACATGCCAGATGGCGAAGAAGATGAGTGCGGCGGTGAGGAGCAGCGCCAGCATGTAGCAGAAGGCGGCGAAGGTGAAGGCCATGGCGGCGGGGCCCGGGGAGCCGCGGCGGGAGCGGAGCGGGGACTGCCGGGAGCGAACCCTTCACCCCCGGAACCGCCGCCACAGCGCTCCCTGCCGGGGGCCGCCGGAACGGCGATATCATCCCCGGGGGTGAGCGCTGGGCTTGGGTTTACCTCACAGGAAAGGCGGAGACCCCGTCAGAGCATACACCTGGAGGGCTAAGGGAGCAAAGAGTGAGGAAACGGGAGCAGGAATCGATTGGGAAGGGGAGTTTGTCCTGAAGGTACATGTTGTTCAGGTGAAAATGTGGGAGATAGGCGCGCAATCATAATAAATCTTTGAAGGGTCCTTAAAAAGTGTCCAGTTCCATGCCCTGCATGGTCAGGGACACCTCCCACCAGCCCAGGTTGCTCCAAGCCCCATCCAACCTGGGCTGAGACACTGCCAGGGATGGGGCAGCCACAGCTTCTCTGGGAAACCTGGCACAGGGGCTCAGCACCCTCACAACAAACAATTCCATCCTCTAATCTCATCTAAACCTTCCTTTTCCCAGTTTGAAACCCCTTCCCCCTGATCCCATCCCTCTATCCCTTGTCCCAAGTCCCTCCCCAGCTTTCCTGGAGCCCCTTCAGGCACTGGAAGGTGCTCTAAGGTCTCCCCATTGCAGCCTTCTCTTCTCCAGGCTGAACACCCCCAACTCTCTCAGCCTGGCTCCAGAGCAGAGCTGCTCCAGCCCTCCCAGCAGCTCCAGGGCCTCCTCTGGACTCACTCCAACACCTCCATCTCCTTCTGCTCTTGGGGAGCCCAGAACTGGACCCAGCACTGCAGGGGGGTCTCACCAGAGTGGAACAGAATCCCCTCCCTGGCCCTGCAGCTCACACAGTTTGCCTTTCAGCTTTCCCAGCACACAGCACCAGCTCACACTGAGCTTCTCACCAACCACCCCCCAGGGTAGCGTGGGTTTGGAAGGGATTGCCCAGTGAGAATGAGCTATGGCTGGAGGAAAGGGAGATGGCAAATTTCTCTTAGGAAGAAATAGCACAGAAGGGTGTGCTGGGCGTGCCCTAGGGAAGGGGGTAACAAGTCTACATCACCTCACATTGATAAAATAAACAAACAAATAAATAAATAAACCCCCCAGCAAGAAAACAAATGCTTCGAGAATTGGAGGAGAGCATCACATATTTTCCTTTCACAAGGTCATATAAAAGTCATTTCAGTTTAAAGCAACAATACCTTTCAATAAAGTCTGGGTGGTATTTCTGCAAGCATTTCCTCCAGACAAACAGCATAAGTTATGACTTCCATCAAACCAACAGTTGCCAAATCATAAATAATATTTTCCAGTGATATCTGCCAAAACGCTTTACACAGAGCTGAGTGTTACAATGAGAGATGAGCAGAAATTTTCTGTCCTTCAGCAAAACAAGAGGGAAAATTGTAGCAAATGAGCTGCCCTTTGGAAATCAGTTTTTGCAAACATCAAGTGGAGCTTTTGCTATAAAATCACTCATCCACAAAGTACTCCCATAAAACCACTGCAGTGCCATGAAGAATGAAACTTCAGTGAGAAACTCAGAACCCGGATTTAAAAATTAACCTTAGTGAACATTAATTCAAAGGTAAGAAAACAAAAGAAAGGGCAAGCATAGGGCACACACTGCAGCCTGGGCAGCTGCCCCAGAAGTCCTCCCACCCCTTTCCAAGATGCCCACTGGGCAATAAGAACACCAGTAAGAGCTGAGTCTGTTGTTGTTTCCTTCCCCCTTGGGAGACAGGATGGATCAGGAAGAGGTCATCCAATGTTCATGTTTTGTGGAAGGAAATGTGTACAGTGAGGGGCAGCCCTCCAGTAACAGAGGGTTCAGTTGTGCCAAGGCTGAAGCTCTTGAGCTGTGGGCATCTGACCACCTCCTGACCATTCCTCATCCCTCACACCTGAGGAGTTAGAAACAACTGCAAGCACTTGCTTGTCTACACAGGATTTGTTTCATGCTTCATTAGGCTTTACTTGTTAGCCTGTTGTTAATTTCTTACCCTGAGCATCCTCGAGCCATACAGAGGCACTTGCTCCCAAGGCCATTTGACTGGACTTTGCTGGGTGATCTGCTGTTTAGGGTTCCAGGTCTCTGTTTCATGTTTTTCCAAAGCCATCTAGAAAGGTTACTTGCCTTAAAAAACCTGTGAGAGGTACAGAAATAGAGGATGTATGAGAGATGCTGTTATAACCTTGGGACTGGGGAATGGTGGTTCTTGACAGCAACATGGAAAACAGCAGTTTGATCCATTCAAGGTAGATATGAGCTTTAAAAGGCAGCCAGAGATAGTGACCAGCACTGCTTGAACTGCTGGTGAGACAAAGCCCTGCAGAATTACAGAAGCCTTGGCACTAAGTCTGTTAATGTTGTTCATGAAGCAGCTCTCTGGCTCCCTGCAGGACCCACTGCAAGCCACAAGGCTCACCCATTACACAGGAATTTGTGCTTCAAGAGACATAAACAAGCACTAAGGTCTAAGCCACTGTTCATGAGTGCCTGGGCTGGCCACCACAATGCTGTCAGCAACATCACAGCTGCTTGAATACATGAGATATTGAAGTGGTAAGATTTCCTTCACAGCACTCCAGCTGGAAGAGATGCAGACGGGTTTGGACTGGGATGTGTGATCTGTGGTGGCTGAAACACAGGGACAGAAAAGGGAAGCAAATGATCTGTTCTGCTCCCAAATAATCAGTGGTGTTGCTGGTTATATTCTGTGTTCTTGTACAACAAAATGCTGTGCAACAGGGATGTGTAGTGCCAGAAATAAAAAGGTGTGTCAGCCACGTACTTGCGTTTGCAATTAATACTGGTCATGCCTCAAGGGATGCAATGTTTTATTTCCTCTGATGCTTCCATACCACTGAGGTGCAATTATCTTGTCAGGAAAAGTGGAAGGCAGCTGTAATCTTGTGCAATAAAGATTTGCTCATTGCAGGATTTCTTGTCTTACAGATTGCCTTTTTAAGATAACACAGAAGGAAATGAAAAGCAAATTCTGCAGAGAAGGGTCTAATCAACTCTCATTCCATTAATGTATTTGGGATCTCAACTCAGTAACTACTGAGCATCTTCTTAGAATTTTCTCCAATTAAATTTTGTAAACAATGTAAGAAGGACATAGTAGAGATCTGGAGATGGCCTACAGCTTTTAATAACCTTTCCTTTTAGCCTGGACTCACTGAGCTTAATCCTGATTGGAATCCCAAGGGAAAATGTCTGTTCACTTCATCTTAAATCCCTCTCAAGTATTTGTCCTTATCAGAAAACAGTCATATAATCAGTCATAATTCAGTGAGTTACAGGCTGTTCATAAGGAAGATTTAGCTGAAGAAAGATGTCTCGGGCAGGTCATTACAACAGTGCTTTGGCGAAGAGCTGAGGGAAGATTACAGAGCAATTTCTCTGAATTATCATGGGTTAGTCACATTCTTCAACATTACAAATAATATCCCTAGAAAAAAACCTGTCATTTCAGTTATAGATTTCAGGGAAGAATCTTCTGCTATTGCACTTAGTAATAAAAGTCCTGGTGACTTTAATAAAGACTTCACTTACTGGGTTTTCAGGAGAGGAAAATGAATATTTCCAAGTACCTTTAATGTAGCTGAGCAGAGGTCACCTTACTGCACAGCTTTTCAATACATGTCAGAAGAAGTAAAAGCACACAATCTCTGCATGCACTTACCTCACTTACATGCTAACAGACATCAGGATGGAGGATGTTGTTACACTGCTCAACCTTTGATCAACAGGATGAAAAGATTCCTGGACTTGTAAGAGCACCAACTTCCTTTCCTGAGCAACAAATACCCTTTCCTGTTGTGCTAATTAACTCATCTTTAGAATCCCTGTTTAGACTCTACCATTAGGTATGTAGCCACAGAAACAAATTAACATTATAGATTCATTTGCACATGGGGAAAAGAAAAAAAAAAAAAAAAAAAAAAAAAAAGCAGAAGGGAAACAAGAATCACGTTTAAAAATCCATTTCAAAACCCAGGCACATCTCACTACATTTCATTACAGAATCCACCCATGGCCTCAATCCCTCCAACATTTACTGTCAGATGGCAACAGTTTTCATTTAGTAGGCTAAATACTGAATACTTAACTGTCCTTTTAATAATAGGGTTTGTTTTTCTCTTGCTGTGCCCCTGTTCATGGCTATCTATACAATCCTGACCCTATACCTTAATTCCAGCCTGTGATGTGGCAAAGGGACAATAATTTTTTTCAAGAAACTCATTTATAACGTTTCAGGATTCATTTGCTCATTAACAAGCTAACAGAGGGATTTTCCAAAACATCATGCATTAGCCTAACTGTAGCAGTGATGACTCTGAAAATGTCACCCTTAGTCCTTAGCTCTTCAAAGAGTAAGTTTAAATGATGATCAAATATAAACCAGTGCAACAGTATTAGCCTAAATAAACTGATGCTCAAACCATGGTAGTAGCATTTTAGGATGGCATCCCTCCTGGTACTGAACGGCAGCACCTAATGAAGGTTCCCTTGTTAATTATTTCACTGCTAATCATTTTAGCAGAAACACCATCACCGCTGGATATGGTGGGAAGATTACATCATGATGGAGTCAGAGCAGCTACTCCCTGAGGCAAATGAGGAATTCACCCTTCCACCAGCTCTTATCATTATTATTTCTGCCCTAAACTAGGGAAGATACCTCTAACTTCTGCTTTGTATCAAAACCAAAAGTTGATTAGCACTCAGTGTCTTGTTAACACCCAGGAGACATGAAGCCTGGTTATCACAACCTTGAGCAGTTCTTGCAGTCCCCTGCAGATCAGCAGCATGCTTGAAAATTTGGGAGAAAAAAAGAGAAGCATGGGACAGTAGACTTGGTTCTGCCTGCTCTCCTGCAGCTGTCCCATGCTGCCTCGAGTATGGCACCTTCAGGCCCAGTGTGTATTTACAGGCTTGAATCACACTAAGTAAGACTTCAAAAGCCTTCATCTACATCTCAATTCCTTGACAAATCTTGCTTTTCATCTCTCCAGCTATATCCAGACTATTAAATCAGCTCAAGGCTCTTCCAGTGCTAGAAATCCACCCCTTCCTGGTTGTTCTTAAGATTTAAGTCCTGTCCCATGCTGGCTCTAGATCAGTACCAGTTCCCCATCAGGAACCTCAGGCACAGAGATCAGGGTGGGGTGGCTGTGTCACACTCCACATCTACCTTCCCAGGCCATGGGGACAAGGTCACAGAGCCAACAGCTCCAGGATCTTGTGACTAAACTGCAGCAAGGAGAGCCAACAGCAGCTTCAGTGTACAGGATAAAGATACAAAAGTTCTCTGTAAAATGAGTACAGGTCTGCTTCAGGGCAGAGACAGGGAAAGCAGGCTTCTATCAGACTGTACTTACAGACCTTGGAATGAGGCCATCCAAGAAAAAAAAAAAAAGGGATATTGAGTGGATGCATCTATTTTTCTATTCTCCCAGTAACACAGCTATACAATGTTTTGTACTTCTGAACCAAACAATTGCACATTCACAGTTGGAGGTAGGGTATAAATATTGTCTCTAGCTGATCCCTTGATCCAGTTGTCCTAGATGAATTAATCACATTCACAAGTCAATCCAGGATTTGTTGCTGGCAGAGCAGATGGCCAGGCAGACTGCACTTGATGTGAGCAAGGCAGGCACATTCTCCTTCCAATTATCCAGCAGAATTTTCCAATGGCGGTTATTTAAAATTAGACATCATTTTGAAGAAAACCTAAATCCCTCTCATTCCTCATTCAGCTAAATAAGGGCACTGACCCCAAACTTTCTGCCCTACTTCTGTCCTCCAAGGCTAGTGTAGGATGATTGGTGCCCCTTTCCTTTTCAACTGCCTATTTTCTGCCCCATTTTCTTCTGCCATCTTCTCACTTCCTGCAGAGAAGAGGTGACAACAGCAGCTGCTGGTGGAGCAGGGATTTCACTGGTGCATTGTATTAATTGTAGAGCTGAGCACAGCAGAAAGGGGAAGAGAAGCTGCATTCATGCTACAAGCTGCCTGCCACGGCACGTAACAGCAGGAATGGTTATCAGAGCACCTTTCAAAAAGCCTTGATGGGTCTTCCCAATGCAGTAGTAAATTTGCTGTGCAAGACAGCCGTGCTGTTTTCCCTGTCTTCACATCTGTTCTGCATCCACAGTCTTTCTGGCTGGTAATTGCTCTCTTCTCCTCTCTGTCTCCTGCTGAGGAACTGCTGGAGCTGTCAGGGGACTTTCAGCTGAGCTCAATCACCTTCTGGGTGAAATGTCTCACTTACCAGCAAAGGTGAAGGAGGTTAACCAAGAGTGTATTTGCAGGCCCTGAAAGAATGAAACATGACAAAAGAGCTCCGAGGAGACAATCCCCCTGTGGTTTGACAAAACAGGCCATGCTGATTAACTACATCTATGCAAAGGGATTAAAATCATCTGCTTCACTTTATAGGTGCCTTGAGAGAAGACACAAAGCCACATCAAACCAAGGTGAGGCTGTACAAGGCACTGGGTTTGTGGACTGCCTGTTATCCCCACAAAGCACACAATCCTACTGTCACCAAAAGAACAGCAGATAAGGTAGAAAGCCTGTGGGAACTCAGAGGGAGCTGGTGGTTGAGTTTATTTACACTGACAGGAATACAACTTTATGTGCCAGCAGTGTTGTAACCACAACTAGGAGACAATTCAAGACCTTTGCCTGCAAGGAGCAGGTAAGGGGCTTGGAGGAGCCCATTATCACCAGACCCTTTCACTTGCTGTCCCTTTCACTGCCAGGAGATGCTGAGAGCTGGGCAGTTCCAGCTCTAGAAGCAACTGCATTTCTCCTTTTCTCTGCATCATCCCCAAACACCCTGCCAAGTCAAGAGACCTCCTCAGCAAACTCCTCCTAGCCCTGGCTGAGCCATCTATTCACATACCCAGATGGAAAAGCAGCAGCTGTGGTGTACATCAAGATTAACAGTGCACCAAAGGGTTTCCATTTTGCTTCCATGCCCTTTTCATAGATGACAAGTCAATGACCTCTCCTGAATGAAAGCAGCTGCTTTTCACTTTGGTTCTTTAGATTTCCTTGCAATTTTTATTCAGCTTTTGTTTTTACCATCTCAGTGATCTAGCAGTATCACATCTATCAGTAAACTATCACCTCCTATTGCTAGTTAAGCATACTGCACAAACACCAGGGATGCCAGGGAGCTCCACAGGTGACCTCCCTCTCCAATGTCAGAACTATTTATTTCCTTTTTTCCCCTCCTGCCCTTTCATCAGCTGTTCTTGAGAACCACTCTTCACCCACTACCTCTCTCAGCTGTTTTATTTCAGAGCTTTTGGCAGCAGATTTTGTCACAGTGTCACTTCAGTGACCAAGATGTCATCCAAGAGCCAGATGTGCTGAAGCTGTTAGGTATTTTCTCCTTCACAGAGCTCTCACCTGAGAGAAAAGGGGTTTACTTCCATTCTTTCACCTGCAGCCCACTAATGCTGCTTTTCAGCATTGGGAGAAACAATCTATGTGTCAGCTACCACAGCTGAATTCCTTGGATTATCTTCAGCAGCTTTTTCACCAATACAGCAAAAAAGAAATCTCCAAGGTCAGGAAAGGAAGAAAGTCATCAAGAAAGAGGAAAAGGATTGCTTTGATCAACTAAGTTTGGTGGTTTCCTGGGCAGGAGAAGAGATGAGCCAACAACTGTGAGAAGGAAAAGGTACTAGATAGAAATTTGGACTAGATGACCTTTAGAGGTTCCTTCCAACCCAAATTATGCCATTCTGCTCTATGATACAACTAAGATCCTTTCAGTCTCTAAGGTCTCAATCATTTAACATTGCTCAGCTGGCACCTGCACTCTATACTGTGATTCACAGCTCCAGGTTATGGCAAGAGCCTTGATCCTGGGGGAGAGGTGCACTATGGAAGTGCCACCACTCACAAGAGTTTGCATTTTGTGACACAAAGGTGCAAAGCAGGAGGACTGAAGTTATCCCCACATCCTCCATCAGCTGCAGTCCTCTCCTCTCCTTTGCTGCCAACCTTGACAGTAGATGGAAAGAGGAATTATTTTAGGTAGAAGAGCACCTGAGGGAGCACATTCAAGACTGAAGACCAGGCTACAAGTCCAAAGCAAACTCCAGGTAGCTGAGAAAAGGAGGAAGGTCATACCTCATTTTAATAGCTTTTCCCTGTCAGACACTCCTGCTAGATGTACAACTGCAATTAAAAGACAGCACCAGAACCTCTTAATTAAACATTTTATTTAAACCAATACAAGCACCATGCTTAGCAAAAAAGAAAAGATTTGGTTTAAAGTAAACATGCAATGTGAACTAGCAGAGACTAAACAGCATATGGAAGTTATCCTGGTTACTGGTATTTTTCATGGAATTGCCAGATTCTCAAAACTGACTGTGAACACCCTCAGCACTGGTGCCAACCCTGACATGTCACAGTACAGAAGTCACACCAAGTCTGAATCATGTAACAAAAGCAAGAGTTCCTCTCATGTCCCAGCACACCTCCATTTTCCCAGTTGCTAGATGTATCGAAGAAAAAATACCTTGCACATTTCTTTTTTGAGCGTGCTGAAGCGAGGAACTGAACTTCCTTGCTTTTGTGTGTTTGATTCAGACCCTGTCATCAGTTTAAGATTGCTTCTGGACTAGCTAGTTTACAGGTAAAAACACAAAAATGGAATCCTGGTACAAATGCCTAAGATGTTCCTTTGGAGAAGTGAAAAGGTGTCAAGACCTGCATTATTGCCTCTTTGACAGATCAACACAGCTTTCATGAGACTAGAAACACACTCAAACCATCAAATACCACCATTTTCTTTTTTTTTTTTTTTTAAAAATATTCAAACAATACAAGTATTTTATGGGCTGACATGCAAATTCATGCTTTAATTCATCTTACCATCAATTAACAGCATTACAAGAGCTGTATCCCAGCCATCTAGTCAATATTTAAAGCAAACCAGATTAATTGTAGTAGAAATCTCCCTCTATGAGAGACCTTTAACTCTAAGCCAAAAATTTTATGGCCAACCCACTAACTCCTGAAAAATAGGAGCTCATAAAGGAAAATGCTGACTCTCAGACCTTTAGCTACAAAGGCTCCCAATAGGTGGCATTTATTAATGAATTGTTGTCCTTTAGTTTGAACCTTTAGATCTGGAAATGCAAAACAAATGTATGATTGGAGATGGGAAACTCACTAGTAAAGCACAGAACATACTGGCCTTCTGAACACAGACACATCTGCCTCCCACTGATCTTAAATGGGAAGCAGTAGGGAAAATACAATTCTAATGATAAGGTGGGAAAAGTACAGTATAAAAACCATTATTATTTGTGCAGGAAAGATTTTGACATGATTAATGTCTTTGTTTAATCAAGTAGTAGCACTAACTGTATCTCAAGAGCCTAGAGCAGTAAGCAGCAGCCAGTTGTATCAGAACACTGCAGGAGAAACAAGGAAACCACAAAGAAGGGCAGAACAGCAAACACCCTCTGTGTGCTCCTTCTCCAAGCACTCACAGCTGCTTCCTCACTTCCACAGCTCAGTGAGCAGCAGGAGGCAGAGCTACCAGGCAAAGCTGTCTGAAGAGTAACACCAGTGGGCTGAGCAGCAGCAGCATCTTTCACAAGACAGTGAGCTTCAACACTGGCATCAGGATTTGTTTGCTTCCTGCAAGACTTTGAGGGCAGCACCCAAGGCAGCAAGTACAAGTAACAAGTGAAAAAGAACTGAGACTGAAGATTTAACATAAGCAGCAACATTTTCTTGGCAGAAGGTGGAGTGGTCCAGAGATGAAGAATCAAATTAAACCATTTGACTGCAGCAGCTCTTCCCTTCTCCTCCCAAGAGAGACAGGCACCTTTTCACTGTTATTTTGACAAGACCTGTGCAAGCAGCAGTTGGATGCTGGCAGCCCACCAGTGTACAAAGTACAATGACAAAGATGATTAATCCAGTTTTCCCCACTGCAAATCAAGCTGAGTGTTGCAAGCAGCAGCAGCCTCCCTCTCCCCCAGGCTGTACTTTGACATGGCTTACCTTCAGCACAACAAAACAAGATCCTTGCTGTTTCAAGGCTGATGCTTAGAATGACACTATCCTTTCAAAGTCTTATTTATACAATATTTGTCACAAAAGACATTGTTTTATTGATTTGCAGTACAGCATGATCAAGCAACAGTTTCACAATCAACTTTTTTTTTGTCCAGGGAAATTAAATTGGTTTTCCAGTTCACCACGTTAACACAAAAATGTAATTGTAATTACAAGCATTTCTTTCCCACACTGAAAGATCAATTTAATTGGATCATTCTAACACGTATTTTGAAAAGCTCCTCTCAAGTCAGATCTGTGTGCAAATAAATGAGCAGTAACATCAAACTAAGAAGAAATTTACCAACACTAAGGACTTTTGGAAATGAATTCCTTGTGATCTCGGAAGAATTAGTGTTTTAACACTAACACGATGTATGTTTACACAGGAAAAAATAAACCTTTCAGCAAAGGTTTCACAGCATGAAATACTGGCCTCCAAATTTAACACTGCATTCCTTCCCACCCAACAGATTTGTTAGGGCAGCTGTATTTTGAGGTTGTTATCAACAGGAAGATGCTCTTACACTGATACTTCTTCAGTAGCACAACAAACAGGAGCAAGATAGTGAGATACTGTCACGAGTACTCCTTTTGCCACTGCATGGACATGTCCCATATCAGACAACTACTCTAGTCAATAGAAAACAGACCTGTAAAAAGACTGGTCATTTATAAAAGTTAAATACTATTTTCACATTAGAATATTTGCTGTTTCAAAGAGATGAACGGTAAGGAAACAAAAATCAAATTATCACTTATACAAAGGCTTTATCTGGAATGTAATTCTGACCAACAAGGAGATAAGAAAGAGACTGTAATTAAAGTACTCAAAAGCTACATGTGGACAACTTTTATAACAAGAGATATAAATCATTCATTATCATGAAAAGCTTTAACCTCCTGACTCCTACAAATGGAGTAGATGACTGGAATTTCAAAGAAAAAGGTTAGCTTTTTTTTTTTTTTTCACAGATGTCACCTGCAACAGTAGGCACTAGGAAAAAAATGTTACTTGGATCCTTTATGAAAGTTTTCACCAAATTCATAGTAATTGGCAGTGTAAAATTCTCAAGTCATTTTAAAGCTAACAAATTAAAGGCACACAGTATTAACAGGTGTTCATATAACAGGAAATGAGCAAAGAGGTAAACTTCTGAACAGTGTAATAAGTTATATATGCCAGACACCTGGTAGGAGTGTAACCAGAGTTGTAATTCAGCCCTTAGTTATCATCTAGTTCCTGTAAGACTGCATCAGCATGAGGACTGGACAGTCAAAGCTTTGCCCTGAAATTTAGTAAGACTGATTCAGTCAACTGAGGAATTACTGAAATGGCAAAAATTAGTTCCAAGAATTTGAAAAAGTTCACATGGTCTTGATGGAAAGGTAAAGGGATGGACCTGCTGTAAAAGGATTTGGTCTTTTTAAGACTAAATGCTTCCAGGGAGTAGTTTGCAAAATTGAGAAGACATGAAGTCAAAAAATCTGAACAGTGACAGTACACAATTTCTGCATATAAATGGCTAGTATGTGTCATAAGGATGCATTTGTAGCTCAGAAAAAGTTAGCGTCAGCTTCCAAATTAT
The DNA here is from genome assembly GCA_023637945.1 of Phaethornis superciliosus. Taxonomy (NCBI): domain Eukaryota; kingdom Metazoa; phylum Chordata; class Aves; order Apodiformes; family Trochilidae; genus Phaethornis; species Phaethornis superciliosus. The sequence continues at coordinate 39,694,208 of JAJQWJ010000006.1, read as the reverse complement.
GTTTGTAGATAGTTATAAATCCAGAACTGAACTATTTTAGTTATAGAAATATTAGTCACAAGAGTGCAAAAGGAGTCCCTGCAGAGGAGTATTCCCTTTTAACAGGTACAATAAGGAAACACCTGCAAAGATTTGTTACTTTGAGGAGACACACCTGCTATCCTTTGCACAAACTTTGCACAAGAGAGATACTGCAGGAGATAGATTTAAATACAGTGCATTTTTTTAGATGTAAGTATTCATGTCTGGTTCCAGTATTATCAGGATGGTACATAAATACTTATTACAAAGGTTTTCTTAATGGAAGAAGCCCAGTTTCTCACGCAGCCATTCTTCAGTTAGGTCTTCTGTATTTCTTATTTCAAATACCTAAACAAAATTGCATTGTGTAAATTCTTGAGGTGATGGTTCTTGAAAGGGATAAGCACACAATCCAATCAATATCTTCCCACACAAGCTGCTTGTTCTGTAACAAGCCAGTAACCAACCTAGAGCTTTCATGTGCTTTCTTGAAAGGACAGGTTTTTATTCCAAAGTAACATCAGTGGACACTAGACTGAATATTATTACTAATTGGAACAAGAATCCTGCAATTCTGTTCCTACACTCGATTCTTCTTCAAAACCATGTGAGAGCAGGACATGTGCTACATGTTAAATTCTGCACCAGCACCATCTCACATGCAGTATCTTAGCTAGAAGATTGCCTATTTGAGAAATACAAATTAATCTAATTTCTGGGTTGAACTAAGCCCAAAGTTCAGGAATTTTGCTCAGCCTAAGATACAGTTATTCCTTCTCTGAACTGAAACAAATCCATAGTATCCAGCAGCATACCATTTCTCCTGGAAGAAATAAACTGGGGATACTTCAGAATAGAAAACCTGACCAAAAAAAACCCAAACAAAACCAAACAACCCCAAAAACCACTGACCCAAAGCTTCGTGGAAGTCTTCAACTTTTAACAAAGCCTTGAAACAGAAAAGACCAAAGCTAATAATACACTCTTTACATTCCTTATGGTGGAGTAACTGCTTTGGTTGTGGTTTTAATACCCTTGAAGTGAGGCTAATTAATTCTGTACTGCTCACAAATACATCATCTGCTCAGAGGAGTCAGGTAAGTGAATCTTACAGATGCATAGGATATCAAAAAGGTTCTTCTAGGTAATGAAACAAAGAAAAACATTTTAACTGGAGACTGCTGTTACTGTCCTGACAGCACTGAACATAAAGCTGTGTCAGCACTAAGTCAGTTATGGATTATGTAGGTGCAAAAAGTACACTCAGGCCAAGAGAACAGATGAGATTTTCCAAGAGTCCCAGAACAAGCTTCTCTGTGAAGCTGCTGTTTGGAATGAACTTCCCATTTAGTCTTGTCCTCAGCCATTTCAGCATTTTAATCTTCCTCAGGAAACAAATCAAGTTTTGTATCTTTTCTTCCTCATTTCTCATCTCTGCTGGAGAGAGCTCTGGACACTGCTTCTCATATTTAGACACTAATTCCCTACTATCAACTAACATGGATTATTTTAATTTTTTTTTAAGATGGAAGAAACCCACAGATTTCTGTAAGAAGAACAGATCAGCTTATCAGAAATCAAGCTAATGTGCAAGTCACTAAAGAAGTAAGAGGACTCTTGAGTCACATGCTGAAATCACACCAGGAGGAAGTATCAGCATGAGCTAAAATGAAACATGGCTCAGCGAGTGGCAAGAATGAAGCACATTTGAAAAGCAAGTAAGCAACTCAAACTGGAGACAGGCTATCTTCTCCAGCTTCAGAAGGAAGATGATCACAGATCTCTTTATCCACTCCTAGGCTTTCATTCAAAAGCCTTTCAGACTGAATTTATCCCACTTGAGAGGTAACTCCAACAGAGACAGTTCCCAGGCTTTCAGCCTCTTTTCATCAACACTTCCTTCTCACTCCCTGCAAACTGCCTTCCTCCTCAAGGAATTTTTCTTTCCTACCAAAGATTCTGGAGTTCCCAGGCATCTAAGATGCAGTCCCAACAGACCTGAAAAGAGATTTCTTGAGCCTCTTGCCAATTGCTTCCACCATCTTATCTTCTGCTTCCCTACTTACTCATCTCAACTTGGTGTCTAAATTAAAATAGAGAGGTCCTTTCTGACAAGGTACAGCTAGAAGGGGTAAAAGTTCACCACTCCCTTGTTGGCCCAATTTTTACTGGGATGTTAAAGTACTCAGTCAGGATAAGGAAGCCCAAAAAGCAATGGTTCTGCTGGAGAACAGTGAAGTCATTTCACATTCTATGAAAAACCTGAAGTGGCCACTGACTTCATTCAGCATTCATGGTTGAAAGGAAAACTTTAAGAAATCTAGTAATTTCATTTTCTGTATTTTTTTTAATTTCTAATCAATTAAGCTGAAATTTCAGAGATCTCCAAAGTTACAATTAGGTGTTTTTTTTTTTTTAAATACACACACACACACACTTAGGCCTAGTGAATGCAGTGATTTCTTCTGGTCTCAGTACCAGAGGAAGCAGACATTGGAGATACAGAATTATCCAGCACTTGGCACATCTCCTTGTTATTTTGAAGGCTATGTTCTGCAAGCATTCAACCCCATCAACCACATAGCACAGCAAAGCTACAACACACTAACACTCAAGTCTCTTCTTCCCATCAATAAATTAATTCCCCAGACACCCACCCTGCAGATGGGTATTTTGGAGAACACTGCTCTCCCTGTACCCTGAAACTCCAAAAATTTCTACAACATCCCTCTCTTCAGTCTTCCTCAAACAGAATCTCTTCACTGTAATTACAAAGTCTCCTAGCCATAAGTGCAAGCAAGACCCAAAACAACTTCTGCAATCTGCATTTAAGAGGTACTCAGTTATTTCAACTTTTCAATTATACCTTAGTGAGTTCAGCTGTCTGTACAAGTTTATTCTTGCTTCCAGCATACATCATCTGCTGTTCAGGCTTACATCCTGTAGTTGTTTGGAAAAAAAAAAAAAAAAAAAGATTTTGTTTAGTTGTTTTGATTGAAACACTTATTTTTAAAGATTTTTTTTTAAAAAAAGAATCTCAATTGAAAGCTCAAGTCTCCATTCAGAAAAGTAACCTATTTTTTTACATATTGTCATCCTTGCTCTTAACATTCCTATCTAGTTCTTTAGAAGCATTTCCAGAAGTTAGCTGTGCAGGCTGAATCAAGCAGTGCTCTCCACATGCACCTGTACTTCTGCCTAGAGCAAACACCAAGGAGCAGCCAGACCTGAGTCACAACAGCCACCAAAGCAGCACCTCCTGCCACTACAGCAAGGAGCTGATTACAACACATACCATTTTTTTGACCTCTTGCTATTTCTGGAAGATTTCCATGTCTTTGCTAGTTCCACTTACACAGATCTTTATAGCTTATGCCTTTGAGCTGGAGACAAACCAAGAACAATTCAAGTTTGATTTTGTTGTTCTTTCTCCTATCTGTTCCCAAATTCTGAATTAGCAGATCAAGGTGATTCCCTCCCCACTCCCCAAACACAGCACAACTTCACACAGTTAACTGCTGTTTAGTGTCCCAAATAATTGAGTCATTGTTTCTGGCTCCACTAACCACTAACTTCTTTGCAGAATTTTTTTTTTGAAACACAAAACCTCAAGGAAAAGGCTTTTCTGCAGAAGATGCTTTCTTAGAAGTTCCTAGATGTGAGTGTAATTTTAAACCTTGCCACTCAAAAAGAACATGGTCTAAATTTCTTTCTCCTACCAATACTAGAAGTCTGCCTGCCTTGCTATTTCAGAGTCTCCCAGCAAGTTTCTTACTCCTGTTGTAACTCACAAACTACCCATTCCTTCAGAAGAGAAGCAACACTCAGAACATTCATGCAGAGATGTTTAGGTAACTTCAGAAGAGTATGCTCACTAGTTGTTGAACTCTTTTACCTACCTACTTATTCTAATTCTGAGTAATGAAGGGTAAAACATTGCAATAGTTTATCTTCTAGAGGATAACAAGGATAATTCAGTAAAACCAGCATGCTGGCCTGTTACAAAACAGAGATGGAAGCTACAGGAACAATTCAGCTCTGCAAGTCCAAGTCAAGTCACAAGCTATTTCACTTCTACTAAAATTAGAGTTTCCTATGCAAGGAAACTCAGTCACTAACATCCAAATATCCAGATGTACAGAGGTAAACAGAAACCCTCAGAAACAGGTGTTATCTTCCAGTCTTCTCCACATTTCCTGAGCTTTATCTGGTCATATTTTGAGGACAGGGAGACAAGAGATACACAAGATTAAATCTTGCATGACTAGATGCAGAGTGCTCCAGGCTCCTTTCCTTCACAGGAGGGTGTTGCTGAGCACATCACTGAGAACACATTTAATCAGACACACCTTTTGGCCAGTTATGCAGGAAACTCAAACTTCTGGTCAGCCTTCAGAAACGGAAAAAAAAAGAATCTCTTGTCTCACACACCCCCAGTGCCCTGAGTGTGAACCCTAGAGGCAGCAAAAACCAGGAGCACCTAAAGAGGTCAAGGCAGATGGAAAAGTTGACACTTGTCAAGAACTGATGGTGAGCTAACACACCAGAGATTCCTCTCTGCCAAAGAGATAATGTCTCCAGATAATGGATAATGCCATTGCTTCCTGCAGTAACATAAGCAAATCTAGACCCATTACTTGAGCACTAAGCACTCATTCCATCTTCCAGAGCAAAGAACACTCCCATATTCACAGCACAGAGCAGCAACCAACCACCAAGTGTTCACTTACCAACTGGACTGGAGAAGATAAAGCACAGTGGATAAGAAACTCTTCCATCATCATGCTGATATTTGTAACTGTACACAATGAATGTTTTTTCTGAGGTTAAAGAAACTAAGCAAACATTTATTAATGGGATATAATCATCAGCTGTCAGAGGTTGATCCAGGCACAAGTCAGCTGTATTCTAGAAGATGCTTTAAACTCGATAAGTAGCCTCACTATTCTGTTTTCACTTCCATATTTGACTTTCAGAACTGGCCCCTCCTGCCTTCACCAACCACTGCCACAGCTGTCTGTCAGGGCTGTTTCACATCAGAGAGCTAAAAATCACCCTTTTCATCAAACATTCACCTCCCAGCTTTGGAAAAAGCCTTCCCACACCCACCACCGTGTTTCTGCCTTAATGAAAGCCAAATTCATTCTTTTTTTGCAGACTAAGCACTTCATTGTTTCAGGTATTTTGCTGAATTTGACCTCAAGTTTTAGCTAGGACTCCTACTTGATGGCCTCCTACTGCACTGTGGTCATGAAAGAAAAGACTCAGAACAGCATGTGGAATTGTGCCAGGTAGCTTTTGAGGATAATGGAAGCAGATATTTTCTTCACTTATAACTTAAGTAACCCTCTCATTTCACCTAGTTAGAAAATAATTGACTTGCCCCTCTTTTTATCATAAACCTGTGGGACTCTGAGCCAGTAACTGCAGTAAAACAGCAAGGGCCACATTCTGAGAAAGAACCAAAATGGATCCTAAGCTACACAGCACTTTTCTATATGTACAGGTGGCCACACACAAAAACTTCAGTCCTTTCCATTAACAGCAGCATAGCTTTGCTTTACTTTCCCCACCATTATATAGTCTCAGGAAAGGCTTAAATGTGTCAGTCAGTGTTTCAACAAAGGGGACAACTGCTCACTTGCACCACGAGAACTGATCCTTGGGTTACCTCACCAATAAAATGTCAGTAAAGTCACTCGACAGGCAGGTGTTGGTCTAAAAAGGTAAAGTCCAACTTCAAACATTTTGAACAGCTTCCAGGAGGAAGACCAAATGTCAGCAGCACAAGAAGGATATCGAGGTTGTCTCTCAGGCAGCTCATCTTTTAGCTCATCAGGAGAAATGCCCTGGTAACATGAAACACAAGCAATATCTGAACAAATGATCTTGCACTTGAAGATATATTATGAAGGCTAAAGCAGAGTAATGGCACAGTGAAACAGCTGTGAGTTAGAGAATACATCTACCCTTGAACCAATAACCATCTCTCACAAATCACCAGAGCTGTTTAGAAAAACCTGTGTGCTAATAGATTCCTATGACTAAACATAGAATTAATGTTAGCATGAATAATCATCCCTATTTTAGGCATAATGAGATTAGAAAACATTTCTGGCTCCAGCTGAATACTCTGGCAGCCACCATGCTTTCCTAACTCTAGTGTTAAGCAGAAGTAAGCAAGCACACACCAGAATGGCTGTTAAAGGCAGCTACATAAATGGTGCTGTTGAAAAATTTACTCCTTCCCCCATGAGCAAGCAAAAAAGCCTCCATTCTATTTAAATGTTACATTAACTTCTACATTCTAGGGAATAAGAGCTACAGTTAATGCTTAAATCCCTGGGAAGGGCTTAATTTTGCCCTGTGCACCATTAAGAAACACTACATGCTGGGCTGACCTTATTATGCCATCTATCACATTTAGAGTCTGCAAAGGATTAACAGTCCTTGCTTCTAATTGATGGTAGATCAGCTCAGAGTCAAATATGCAGATCTACAGAGAAACATAGCAGGGTTCTCTTCAAAAAAGTCAGCAGGTGCCAAAGAGGCTTTTCACACAGATTGTAACAGCTTTAACACAACTTTTTTTTTTGGTTCAATTAATTAGTCAACCCAATTGCTTCTGCACAGTTCCACTATTAATAGTGCTGTGATTTACATGCAGAGTGACCATGCATTTAAATAAGCTCATGACCCAAATTAGATTAAGAGTTTGATAACAATTTGAAACTAAGGCAGTACCTTAGAGACAACAATACATTGCAGGCTGAAGATATTCTTATTTACAATTCATTTAACAAACCTCATGCTCCTCATCCAGCACCACCAACTGCTTATCCTTGTCGATTTTCACTATAAATCAAAACAAAACACAGATCAAGGGGTTTTCAATCCATTTATCCAACATATGCATGAAGCTTTTTAACATTTCCCCACAAATATGTTCCTTGTGATCTATTCTGCTGCTTCACTTTATCCCATGACCTCACAAATCCCTGCAGAGAAGTGTGCAGTCTGAGTGCTGTGCATTGCAATGCACTCAAATGCCAGAGACAGAAATGTCAAACTCACCCATTAAAGGCTACAAAACTTAAACTCAACATGACTGTGCCATTTTGTTTTCACTATCATTTTACAGTGCTAGACTCTGAGCTGCAATTAAGTATAAATTCTCTACGAACAGCAGATGAAGTCTTGCACTGCAAGAACAGCATTGCTTTCCTGTTAAAATTACAGCCAGAATTGGAAGTGCTGAAGTCCAGACAAGAAACAGCCTCTTGGCTCCAATTTACCTTTTGCAGCAACATGGGAAGGAAAAGAGGAGGAAAGAATTTTCTTGCCATTTCTGTCAGACATGTTTTTAACTTACTTATAATGGCAGCATTGTTGGTTTCTTTACGAAACCGGAATTTTCTCAGTTTCTCCACCAGGTCTTCAGCAACATCACAAACCACCAGAGATTCACTCTACAAAAGAAAGATGACAGAGGGGAGGGAAAAGATAAATCTTCCTAGTAAACCAGTAAAAAATCCCCATGGCATATCTATGTGTGTAAGCTCTACTAAATGAACTACATGCAGCCTGTCCAAAGTTTCAGGACATAAAGATAAACAAAACAACAACAAAAAAAACCCCAACAGTGAAGAAGTTTTTAAAAACAAAACCAGAACACTCATGTTTCAACATCCCTCCTCAAAGTCACACGGTTAACTAGAAATATTTTCTTAGCTGTGTCTGAAGGGGGATTATTCTCATAGCTCTTCAAAGTAAACAAATTTTACAGTTCATTTGCCCAGATAAGACCTGAAATAAGGAAGCCCTTTAGAGTGGCAGCAAACTAATTTAAGTGCCTAAAGTAATTTAAACTTTGAGCTTGAATAGGAACTACTACTCATATTTAAAAAAACCCAAACAAACTACAGGCAGAAATCAAGGGTCACTGCTTATTTATAACAATTTTTGAGAATTACACACCTAGAAAACATTTAGAATATTTTAATCAAAAAGTACACACTTTCCTCTGTGGGCTTACATATCACTAACTTCAAGTTTTCAGAAGAAATGTTCAGATAACACGTTAGTCATCCCCCTGAAGATGGGGAAGGAAACCATTATTTCACAAGCAACCATGCAGGTTGTCTCTCATTACACACCCCAGTTTTAAACTCTACCAAGCCAACCACTGCCATTTCCTGAGCAACATCTTGTACACACAACCTCTTATGGCCACAGCAAAGATGCAAACCAGCCAGCTGATGTTATCACCTCCACCTTGTTCATGCTACAAGAGTTGTCAGTTCCTAAACTATCAAGGCTTTCATGCAGAAACAACAGTAATTCAAGACTTATTTAACAAAATTGTTCAAATACAACAAATAGTTGCAAGATTACCTATCACAGGCTCTACTAAAGAGCTATTTCACCAAAACAAATCACTGCTCATAATTCAGAAGAAAGGTACTATTTAAACCCCCAGTTCTGCCTCCTCCCATTCAATGTTGGATTGTTTATGAGATTTTCCTCAAAAAGCAGAGCAGTGTTCTTCCTTCCCCACTTCCAAAAATCACCTAGCAACTGTCCCATGTTTGCTGTTTCTCTTAAAAAGATTTCCACCTTGATCAAATTCTGGAACAAGTCTCATGTCTCTGCTTCCTTTTAACAGCTGGAAAGGAAATCAGCCTCCTGTCACAGGACAGGTCAGGCACTGCATGTTCAGCCTTCATTATTTTGCTTGTTCCCCCTAAATTTTAAAGAATTTTGGCTCCCTCTGATCAATGAATGCCATTAATACCTCTCGCATTATTTCAAGAAGCCTCTACTTAAAAAGAAACAACTCAAACCAACAGAATTCAGGGCTGCATTTCCAAGCTGAAGCTCCATTCTGTATCAAAGGCTGTTTTCTGAAGGAAGCATTTCTCCCAGTCCTCTGGGGTCAGCAGTTTTCTGCCATCTTCCAGCAGACACTGCAGGGTAAGCACTTCTCTTGCTTTTCCCCAAACAATAAATCACGGAATAGTTCAGGTTGGGAGGGACCTTAAAGATTACCTAGTTCCAACCCCCAGGGACAGCTTCCCCCTGTGTAACCACACAAATACAAACCCTTACAAGTTGAAGGTTGTGCCAGCACGGCCACATCAGATTGGGATCTCCTGGGGGCTAAGCTGACACTTTAGTCCTTGGTTTAACAAAAAATTAAAGGAAGACAACAGAAAGAACTGCAGAGACATGAGGCACACCTGCCAGCCAGCAAAGCAGGGGGGTTCCTGGGGGTTAACCTCAGCCACCACTCACCCAGGCATTACACTCCAATATTTGTTTGGACAGAGACAAACAGCTTATTTCATAGAATCATAGAATGGGCTGGGTTGGAAGGGACCTCAGAGATCATCAAGTCCAACCCTTGATCCACTCCCCCTGTGGTTCCCAGCCCATGGCACTGAGTGCCACATCCAGGCTCTTTTTAAATATCTCCAGGGATGGAGAATCCACTACTTCCCTGGGCAGCCCATTCCAATGTCTGATCACCCTCTCCGTAAAGAAATTCTTTCTAATATCCAACCTAAACCTCCCCTGGCACAACTTGAGACCATGCCCTCTTGTCTTGTTGAAAGTTGCCTGGGAAAAGAGCCCAACCCCCCCCTGGCTCCAGCCTCCTTTCAGGGAGTTGTAGAGAGTGATGAGGTCTCCCCTGAGCCTCCTCTTCTCCAGGCTGAACACCCCCAGCTCCCTCAGCCTCTCCTCACAGGACTTGTGCTGGATCCCTTCACCAGCCTGGTTGCCCTCCTTTGGACCTGCTCCAGGACCTCAATCTCCTGCCTGAACTGAGGGGCCCAGAACTGGACACAGGACTCGAGCTGTGGCCTCACCAGCGCTTTCAAACAGCTCCTTCTTTACTCTCCCCTCAGTACCCAGCAGAAGAACAACCGAGGAGGTGCTTTAGCCGCCGGGGCTTCTGGGGGAGGGGAGGTGAGGGCAGAGCTAGCGGAGCCTCAGGACCATCCCGGGAAGCACGGAAAGGCACCGCCTGGCCCTGAGGAGAACGGCTCCCGCCCTCACCCCTCCGGAGGCACCGGCTCTCCCCTCACACCTTCCACCTCCCCCTCACAACCGGACCGACCCTTTTCTCCCTTTCCCTCCCCTCACATCTCGGCTGCCCCCCCCCTTCCCCTTCCCCTTCCCCTTCCCCTTCCCCTCCTCCTCCTCCTCCTCTCCCTCAGGCGGCGCGTGCTCCCCTCACCATCTTGCGCGCGCGCAGCACCCGCCCAACCGCCGCCGCTCGCGCGCCCGCCACGGAAACCGCCGCCGCCCGCCGCCTCCTTGACTGAGCTGCTCCCCCCTCACACACTGCGCATGCGCAGCGCAAGCCCCGCCTCCTTTCCCTTTCTGGCCAATCAGCATCGCTGCTCCCGCTGAGGGGCGGGGGAGCATCACCCACCTACGGGGAGCGGGAAGGCTCAAGGCGCTTTGAAGGAGGGGTGGAGGTGGAGCCGTGCCCCGCCTTCTTGCCATGGCGCCGAGGCCACGCCCCCTCGCTCTCGGTGTCATGGCAACGGGGCGGGGCCGTGTGCAAAGGGCTCCGGCGCTGAGGCCTCGGCAGGAGCGGGAGGAGCCGGGTGGGAATTCGGGGATTTTCCCGTTTTCTCTGCGGTTGTTGTGCCTCCAGGGAGAGGATATTTAAATCCCGACCCGCTGAGGATCCGCCCGGTGCCGGGGTATCAGGCCGCGGGCTGGGGGACACACAGCAGTGTTAAATGAGGCCCTGAAGGCCTGTGAGTAACTGCACAGCCTGTGCTGAAACGCTGGGGAATACACAGAAAAACAAGTGTTTAAAGTGTTGGGGTGTCTCATTAAACATGACGAAATTCAAGTATTGTTCAGTAAGCTCTGCTGCTCATGGTACTTGTTTATACGAGGTCCTTTATCTTCTGACGTTGTATGGTTCTCAGCTGCGCCTCATTCTGGAAGAAAACCAGAATTCAGAGCTCAGAAATCACAAATATGAACAGACACTTCCCCAATGGGCTGTTGTTGGAGGGCTGCCTCGATGCTGGAGGGAATATCTGACCCTATTTGTGCTGCTGGGAATTTAAGCTCATGTGACAGAACGAAAAGGCTTTCTCAGTCATCCCCTGAGAGTGTGAGTATTCATTATCATCACTTTGCTCACTCAAAGCGAATGTATGGGAGCAGACTTCATATCTCAGATACACCCTAGTGCAGGCTGTGTTAATGACTTAGATGTCAGATCTTTCAGATTTTCAACAAGAGCTTCAGGAAACACGAGGGATGTGCAGGATTGCCAAGCAGCTATTGACACATCTCCGTACACTCTTCAGCACTGCTGTTTCCTCCCACAGCATGGCACAGGCAGGTCGCTTGTTTGTTTCCCTACGCAAAGCCTGTGTGCGTGGTGCTCTCTTTAGATTTCAAACTAAATATTTAGCTTTAAATCTAAACAGATTCAGTTCAGAGGAGTCTGGCAGCATCCCACCTTCACTCGAGGTCAGGTTTCCAAGCGTCAAGGTTGTCAGGGGGAAAGCAGGGAGGCGGGATGTGCGGGAAAGCCGTCTTCACGCTTTTTATTATTTTACCGCTTTGTGCCAAGCCGGGCGGCGGGGGGAACCCCCGGGTTGTTGCTAGGCAACGAGGCCACGCCCACCTCCGGGCAAGATGTGGGCGGTGACTTCACTCCCGTACTGCGCATGCGCACGCCCTGGGGCAGCCAATGGGAGGCGGCGCTAGGAGAGCGGCGGGGAAATCCCCAAGGCGTTGCTAGGCAACGGGGCCCCGCCCACCTGCGGGCAAGGTGCGGGCAGCGGCTTCGCTTAAAAGCGCTGCGCATGCGCAGTAGGGAGGGATGATGGGGGGGGAGCCGGCGGGTTCGCTGCGGTGAGGCGGGCGGAGCGGCCCGGTTCGGCTCCATGGCTGCTGTGTTCCTCGTCACGCTCTACGAGTACTTACCGCTGTTTTACATCACCGTGGTGTTCGTCTGCTTCCTCGTCACCAGCGGCCTGGTGCTGGGTTGGTGAGTGCGGGGGGGGGAGGGGGGCTGGTGGCAGCGTTGCCGTGGTGACGGCTCGAGGGGCCTTGGTGACAGCTCCATGGTGACAACACGATGGGCCTTGGTGGCCTAGAGGCCTGGCGGGGTCCTGAGGTGGCATTTGGTGGGGTGGTGGGAGCTGGCACCCTGTGGGGGTTGAGGTGTGGGGGGTGAGGGGTGGGACAGGAGTGGGGTTGGCATTGGGTTTGGGGGGTGTTGGGGAAAGGAGGTGGGGGGGGGGGTGTACATAGGGGTAGGGGGGCTGCTCCAGAGGGAGAAAAGGAAGGGGAAAGCTGGGGGGGGAAATAGAATGGCCAAGAGAGAAGCTGACCCAAAGTGAGGGTCAGGGAGGGCTGCTCCAAGGGAAATGTTTGGTGCTGTTGGAGATGTCTGTCTCCAGAATCCTGGAGGGTGATAAAAGGAGCAGATAAATGAATATGGTGCCAGGTGTTAGGTCGAGTAGCAGCTCAATATTCCAGGCTTTGAGGCAGGGATGTTACTGTGGCATGGGGGTACCCAGGACTGCTGATGAGGCACCAGGTTTTTTCACTGCTGGAATTCAGAGAAGGGGATGTTTCAGATGAACCAAACATCTGGGGCTGGGATGGGGAGAAACCTTAAAACAGTTGATGTGATAAAGTGTAAAGAGGGGAGGTGAGTGGAAGACCCTCACCTACTCATGTTTGAAAGGGTCCAGCAAAGATGCCACTGTTGCCTTTTCCAGCAACAGGTCCCTTGAATGTCTGTCTGTAGCACTGTTCTGTTTGTTTTCCTGCCCATTAGGGAGTGGCTGTAAATATAAATACTGATACTTGCCAAGCAGAAGCATTGATTAGCCATAAAAATGTTTTATGGAGAACTGTGGATACACCACACTTGTGTTCCTAATGGAGAGAATAAAACTGAGTTATTGCATTGCCCTCATTGGATTAACATTAATATCTGTAGTGCTCACCTTCAGTGTTTTCCTCCCTTTGTGTCTCTTTGAATTACAGACCTTTCAGCTCTTTGTTATCTTGGCACCTTATAAATATTCTGCTTGACTTTTCCTTTAGTGCAAAGTCTTTCCCCCATTTTCAGCACTTTGTTAGCTGATCTGGCTCAGACATATGCCATCTATTGCTTTCAGTGTGATGGAAGCTTCTCATCTTTCAGAAACACTCTTTGGGAAGGTTTTATTCCTGTTTTGCATTGCCTCCCCTAGTGCTGGGTCGATGGTAGTGAAGGCAAGGTTGGTCTTCTTGTAACCCTTCTACAGGGTGAAGCTGCACCTCTTTATTTACTTGGGGAGAGGGGTAGTAGAAATTATTTTCATAGTTCTCTCTGTCCTGCTGCACACTGGCAGCATTACATTGCCATCCACTTCTCTCCACTTTTTTGCTTCATCAGTTCTTTACATTATCTGCACAAAGAAGTGATACTGAATCATGATTCAAATAAATCTGCACGTATATTCCAAACCAGTTATCAATTTAATCATAATTTATCTGCTTTTAATTAAATGCTTTGCAATCCCCTGCTGTAGAAAGTCTGAAATAGGTGTGCCAGAAGATCTCTACATCTCCACCCATGCCCATTGATGCATTTTGGGCTACAGGATGTGCAACAGGGGCTGTCCAGATGGGTTTTAATTTCAGGATCAGAGATTCCTAGGTGCAGATATTGTTGCATTGTATGTAAATAAATACAAACTGTCTTCAAACTGGTTTGTTAAGGAGCTTTTAGTCCAGTAGAAGCAACAGGCAGGAGCTCAGCACGTATGAGTGTGTGGTCAGTGCTACCTTCAAAGCCTGCAAACAACTTCAGTGTGTCTGCAGCTGCAGTTCCAGTGCTCTTGAAGTTACTCTGAAAACATCTTCATCCTTTATTTGCTCCAAAGAGTACTACAAATATACATACTGTCATATGAGGACATAATAATTGATATATTGCTGTAATGACAATTTCTTCTTTCCCCCCCACCCTCCATTTGTTTTCAGCATGAATTATCAGCTTGCTTTATGGACCTGTTTGTGATGGTGTTGGTCAGCCTGAAAACCACCAGCTGCTGAGGAATGTTAATGTTTCCATTTGCAGAATCATGCACTGATGGGATGAGCATCTGCTTTTATGGCCAGCCCTGGATTCTTGTGGCTCTGCTCAGAATGTCTAAGTGGGTTAATGCACAGGTAGCTGTGCTTCTAGAGCCAGCCCATGGGATGGGCCACAAGAATGGAGTGGGGTTGAGATCAGCTGAATATGATCCTGGACATTGTTGGGGTTTTTTTCAGCCGGAGATGAATGGTCCTGTTAGGAGGAGCTGTAGGCTCAGCACCTTTTTGAAGAATTTAACTCATGAACAAAATAATTGAAAACTCCTGCCTGTTCTAAACTACCATTGAAGGAATTAGTTTTCCCTGATACCAGCAAATACTCTAGGCTGATAGAATGTCAGATCATAAAATAAAAACACTAGTTTTTTTTTTAATCCTTCCTGCACTGAATACTACCTTAATACTTAAAGAAACACTGTACCTTGTTGAACAGAAAGGCCTTTCTGCCTTCAGCTGCTGCTAGAACTTTACTGGAGCTTTTTTTCTGTGCCTGCTTTTCATGGTGATTATTAGCCTGTTGCTTTCAACCAGTGAAGAAATTTTCCAGAGAACAGGGTTTGTTTTTTTGTTTTGTTCTGGGTTTTTTGTTGTTGTTGTTGGTTTGTTTCTTTTTTTTTTTTTTTTTTCACTTTGGATTCAGCCAGATGGCATAAAACAGGAGGCATCTTTATGTGTGGCTGGAGAGATTTGTTCCTTTGAGTTTTGGACACTGAATAAGTGGAACAGCTGCTGCACCTGGTTCCTTTGTGAGAGGTTTCACTGGCATCCTCACTGCAGCCCCTGGGAAGCCACCATGGATGTGTTTCCTTGCATCACACAGAGATTTGGCTCTCCATGGGGATCAGCTCAGCATGGCTGAACACCCTTTATCGTGTCATGGAAGAAATGCAAATGTTTCCAGGAAATTCAGGCAAACCAAAGGAATTTATCAAAGATGAAGTTATAAACTGTGTTTTCCACCAGCTCATTTTCTTCTCTCTTGTATCTGTGACCTGTGCATGCAAGGCACAAAGTGGCAGAGATTTGTTAGACTGCTAGGAACAGGGTGTTGCTGTTGAAAATGGCTTTGAGAATTTATGTTGGTTTGGGTTTTTTGTTGTTGGTTTTTTTTTTTTTTTTTTTTTAAAGTAGTTTTGAGTGATGTTTTCCCCTGTTAGCCTTCCAAAGGGCACCCCTCCAACCAGTCAGTAGGAAGGAGCCCTGTGGCACTAAAAGCTCTGTTTTTCTTCTTCCTCTGACACACAGGAGTTGGAGAATATCTTTAAGCCCAGGATAAAAAGCAGCAGTTAAGCCACAGAATTGTTTGGCTCGGAGCTGTTTTCCCTGCACAAAGTTACTTGAGCAGTTTTCAGACTGATTACATTGAAGTTGGCAGTGTCTTTTTCAGCTTGAATTATCAATATGAGACCCATCTTCCTGGAACTGCTGCTATTTTGGTGTGCTCAATGGAAACAATTGATGCAGGGATGAGCCCATGCTTCATGCCATTCAGTGTTTTCCAGCACCCAATCTGCTGATGGCTGCAGAAACCCAAATTTAAAGCCATTAAGCAGGCCAGTATGTCAGCTGTACAGGTGGCAGCACAAATTCAGGCAAGTGCAGCCTGAGCTAATTAATAAATGCTTTCTCAAATGCATTCACAAAAGGCCCCCACAGCTTTTCCCTGTTGCCTCACTAATGAGATGGGGCTGGATTAATGCAGTTAAGAAAAGCTCTTCAGTGTCCAAAGTAGTCTCCTGATTGCATATCTGGGACAGTTTCTCTAAGCAGCTTTTGGTTATTGAAAGTTATTTGCTCTCACCTTAAAGTGAATTATGTTTAGCCAGGTGTAAAAGGAATTCTGTTCTGGAGCCTGTACATCCTGATCTGCTGCCATGGGTCTTGTAAAAGCCCCAGGCAATATGGAAATCTTGGGGGTTTTAATTGATGTGGAAATCATCTCAAAATATTCTTGTTCACTTTCTTTAAAAGTTTTGTGGACAGAGTGCTGGAGCAGCTCCCTGGGAAGCCAGGCTGAGGGATTGGGGTTGTTCAGCCTGGAGAAGAGGAGGCTCCCAGGGGAGCTCAGAGCAACCTTCCAATATCTGAAGGGGCTACAAGAAAGCTGGGGGAGGGCTTTGGACATGGGGGGGTAGGGAGAGGACAAGGGGAGAGGGGTTAAAACTGGGAGAGGGGAGATTGAGGTTATCACCTCTTGATTTTTCAAAACTGTTTTTGTTGTATCATTAAATCTGGATGTTACTATTAGCTTCATCATCTTGATATAAGAAAAGAAACCAAAACAACAACTGGTTTGGTTTTGGATAGCTTTTGGTGTGGTACCTGTTCTGGCCTCCCATGTAACAAGAAGCCCAGAGTCATCCTGCTGTTTTACAAGGGCATGGAATGATGGGGTAAGGGGGAATGGTTTTAAGCTGAAAGAGGGGAGGTTGAGATTGGATCTGAGTAAGAAATTGGTTGGTGTGAGGGTGCTGAGCCCCTGTGCCAGGTTTCCCAGAGAAGCTGTGGCTGCCCCATCCCTGGCAGTGTCTCAGCCCAGGTTGGATGGGGCTTGGAGCAACCTGGGCTGGTGGGAGGTGTCCCTGACCATGGCAGGGGATGGGAATGGAGGAGCTTTAGGGTCCTTTCTGTGCCAAGGCATTCTATGATTTTTTTTGATCCATAGGATGTTGAAACTTTTAAACCTTAGCTTCATTATTCTTTTAGGGTCAGACTGTCACTGGGGCTACTGTGCTGGCTTCCACTTTGAGGGATCTTGGAGTCTCAGCTTTGATTCAGAGTCTTGACTTTTGCACCTGATTCCTGCCTCCAAAGCAGAGGCTTCATGGTCTCTGATTTAATATCAATGTATGGTTATAATTGAGGCTTACATAGGAAATGGGGATCTTAGTCTCCCCTAACAGCATTTTTCTGGCTGTAGTTACAACTAGAAATGTCCCAGGGCTGAATGATTGATTCTAAGGTCTTCCTTGGGAGCACACAGTCTATCGAGGCTGTTCCATCTTTGCAAATAGGTTGGGTTTTGGTTTTTTTTTTAGGGGTTCCTGTGCTGGGAATGTGCAAGCAATGTCATTTGGGAGAAAGCTCAGGGTAACGGTGTACCACTAGAGGGCAGTGACCATTGTCATTAATTTTAGTCTCTTTCTGCAGAGGCAGGAGTGAAGTATTCCCTCTTTAAAGATTTTCTGCATCACTGTGAAGACTCCCACCTTGTACCACGAGAAGCTGGAGTTAGGTTGGCAAGCTCTGTTGTGCAGGCATCCTGGCAGATCCTCTGCAAAGCCAGGCTAGCTCTGTTTGTTGTGCTGCTTGCTATTTAGAGCTGAAGACAAAATTAAATGTGTCAACACTAACACTTAACTCACTTGTTCTTCTTGTTTCATGTCTCATAGGTTTGGGTTGGGTGTTCCTGTTATTTTGAGAAACTCAGAAGAAACAGAATCCAGCACCAGAGTGTTGAAAAAGCAGATGAGACAAGTGAAGAATCCTTTTGGGTTAGAAATCCTTCATCCTGCTACAGCTTCAGTAAAAAGTCAGTGGAGTTCTGATGTGCTTGATTTTTTTGTCAGTTTGGATTCCTGAACTTAGTGCTTCTTGTATTCTTCCTCTGCCCTTTTCCTTTCTCAAAATTCCTCAGAAACATGCTTCCTCCCATCATTACAACAGAAATATTTTTGATACAGCTTCTGAATGTGGTGCTCTTAAATATAAAATGTTTGGGTATTTAAGTACAGTTAATTCTTGTTAATGAAACACTTCCTGCTGTAACAGATTTTATAGAAACAAACATGTGCAGGTTGCCAGCTACTGTGAGCTGTTTTTGCAAATTTAACAAAATTGTGGAATTCTGTAGAATTTATTATGACATATATGCCACCCACTTAAATGTAAGTCCAGATTCAGTGGTGTTTCTGTTACTACTAATATATAAATATTATATATTATTATATCTATATATTTTATATATATATATATAATATTTATATTTATAATATTATATATCCCTCTTTCTATCCATTCTGCACTAAAAAATTAATTCAAATATCTCTTTGGATCAGAGCTGAAGTAGTCCCTGGCACCCTTGAAATCACCCACACAGAAATGAAATTCCTGCCCTTTGGCATCACTGGGGAATAATAAGCAAAGCTGGGCATCTTCCACCAACACAGACATGGAGCTTTCCTATGACTGAGAAAAGGGTGGCAGCAGTTTTACCCCTCCTTCAACATAAAAAAAACCCTAAACCAACAATTTTTAGTCTTGTAACTTTGATTTCCCAGGAGATCTGAGCACTTGAATTTGGTGCTGATCCTGTAAGTAAATGTCTAAAAGTTAGTAGGTTGGATACTTGATTTTTAGAGAAGAAATGGAGCACATGGATGTTCTTTTTATCCTCTCTGCATAATCCAAAGGGGTTTGTTTGTTGAGAGCAGAGAGGGTGCTGTAGGCCAGTGATCCAATTAATACCATTATCTAAAGAGGGAATGGACTTTGGGCTAGGGGCTCTGCTCCTGGCTTTGCCAGTGGCTGTGTGAGGTGTTACCAGAAGTTTAAAAATTTACCTTTTGTGAAATGCACATATTACTTTTATTGGCTTCATCAGCCATTTTATCTCCTCACACCCACTGCCTCATCTCTATGGGTTTTGATAAGCACTAAACCTAGACTAAATTCTTAGAAGATTGGCTTATCACGAGAAAAATCTGAAACACTGAAGTTCTTTTCTGCCTGTTGCCCTCTAAGAACCTCTTCTTAGTAAATCCAGAATTCCTGCATGTTGAGTTGATGAAATTCTTATCTTCTTTGTACCAGAGGGGCTCACACTGACACCAGATTGTCTGGAAGATTGTATCCTTACCTGCTACTGGGGCTGCAGTGTCCAAAAACTCCATGAAGCCTTGCAGAAACATGTCTACTGCTTCAGAATAAAGACTCCTCAGGCCTTAGAGGATGCTCTCTACAGCCAATACCTCTATCGACAGCAGTACTTGTATCCTTTTTTAAAAACTGTTTTGACAAAATATGCTAATTTGTTGGCAAAGCCCAGACATGCGAACGCTCCTTCTTGGCACAATGTATTTGTGTACAAGTCCCATGAAAAATACTCTTCAGGCAAACATCAGGTGGAGACACAATTGCAGCCACACTGATTGTTTTCCTTGACAGGCACCAAGCATTAAAAAAAATGATAAGGGAGAAAAATATTGTCAGTTACCAGAAGATGCTCAAGTTGTGGATTTTGGCCCGGTGCCCAGATCTCGCTATCCCTTGGTAGCATTGCTGACGTTAGCAGATGAAGAAGACAGAGAAATATATGATATTGTAAGTAATATAAGAATGCATTTTAGGGTCACTCTGTTGCTGATCTGAATGTTTCAGGCTTGAATGAAACAGCTGCCTTACCCTGTCCTCCAGAATTTGGTCCCTAACTTTGTCACTGGTGACTCCCAGGAGAGGGTGGCAGGGAAGTAAGGGTAATTATTATATAAAAATGATGTGTGCTCTTCAAAACATGCTCATGGTTTTCACAATGTTCATATCTGTGTAAGCCCTGTGGTCAGGTGAAGTAGGGTTGGGGTAGGCTGCTAAGCTATTCTGATTTTTCTGTTCACATAAACCTGCAGTGGAGTTCTTGTGCTGATATGAGCTTTTGGATTGCTCTTGGCAGAGTAGGAGGATATTTTTTTTCAAGTGTCTGGCACAGATATTCAAGCTGATTGGTGACTTTACTGTTAGGAACACAGAAATTACCTTTCCATGACAGAGCCAAGTCTGTGTAATGCAGTACATTATGTCTCTTACTCAGCTTCAAGTCATTTATAGGAAAGTGTGAAGGTCCTGCAGGAGACTGATACAAGATACCTCCCCAAAAAGGTCTCCTCCTGATTTCTTTACATTAAAGCAGCTTCAGCCTTGTCACATGCAGTTCAATATTCCTTCTAAACACTTAACTCACACTCAAAATTGACTGATTCTTCTGGGGACACACTTATTTTTATATTTGGTTGATAATCTGATAGCACTCACTGCTTGAATAATAATACAAATAAGCTCAGGAGTAAATTGCCTAAATCCACTGAAATATTTTCTATATGTTCATTTGGAAATTGTGATCACACCAGTGCCTAAGAAATCTCTTTTCCAAGTAATGCCTGTCCTTGGCTTCTTGTCACTTGACCTTAAGGACTGCCTTCCTCCCTCCTGTCCCCACTTGAGATTCCCCCCCAGCTATTTCCCAGATTTGTACATCTATGGGTGTTGAGAGCTCAGATGAGTTTAATAAAAGGAGACTCTAAATTTCATATTTGATTGTGTTTGACATTAGCATTTGTAAGACATTTCTCTTTTTTTCTTCCTTAAGGTAGAAGAAAGGGATGTAAGGAGAATGGGGGAGGTATTTTTCACCCGGTTGTGGATAAAAGAAGCACAAGGAGAATCTTGTAGAATGGGGTAACTCCACCTGAACTGCTTCCCAGATGAATGTCAGAAATGCATCTTTGTTGTTGTTGAAACAAACGTGTAAAACATAAATAAGAGTGTGGATGAAACTATTACAGAAATTATTTGAATACTGGCAGGGCTGAAGTGGAAGAAGAGTCTGATCTCAGGCCTGTGTATAAAACAGAAGATTGAGAAGTAACTTGGTCGTGGTGTACAAGTGTTTACAATGAGAAAATAGCTGGTGCTTAAGGGGAAGAGATTCTATAATCAAACAGCTCACCATTTCCTCTAGTTCACAGCACAATATATTTCTGTATATAATTTTCTGCTACAGGAGAGTATAACAGGGAGACAATAGCTTGAAGACAGAGATCCTTGCATGGGGAACCACTCACAGTTAAAAAGTTGCCTAGGGGTGTGAACAAATGGAATCAAGGACATGCATTGTCATTGGAAAAATCACTTATGCTGTTGTGGGGGACATCACACAAAGAGACTGAGAACTGTTTAGTTTTAAAATCATATGAAAGCACAAAAGCTGTGATTTTAATGGAGAATTAATGGCTTTCAGATTCCAAAACCAAGTTAATAATGGTGGGGGTTTTGTTTTGTTTTGTTTTTCTTTTAAGGCATTGGGATTTAGAAAAAAAAAGACCCTATTGCCAAATAATAATAAATTCAGTTACTGTAAATACACCTGTACAGGCACATAAGGTACATATATATATATATTTAAACGTGGGGTTAGCCAGGTAGTGGATTTTTGAAATGCAAGTTTGATTTGCCTTTAATTTTATTTTTTTTTTTACAAAGCATCTTCTATATTTCATTGCTCTCTTGACAGCTTCTGGGAACTACAATATTATTGAATTTCACTTTCTTTTCCCTCTTGCTTTTTAGAGGCTATTAAGTAATTTGGGTAGGGTGAGGAGTATTAGGCACAGCATGAAAGCTGGGAGTCCTTTCATTTTCAGCAAAGTGACTCGAAAGTCCTTTCATAATCCTTTCCAGTGGAACTTTTCTTTTGCCTGCTCAGTTTACAAGCCAGTCAGCCACACTTCTAAATACTTTTTGGAGTCTAAAAATCTGCTACCTGTGTGTTTGTGAGGGGAGTGGGAGAAAGTAAGGAAGACTTTGCCTTTAACACATTCCCCTGTAATTCCACATTCAGATTTCAGCTGACAGCCTCATCTCTTGTGTTGGAGTTTGTCAACTTCTCTCCCACCTAGAAGGAGCTTCAACATGGTTGAAGTTTTGATTGTCTAAGGAAATGTCAGAGGCTGTAACAAAGTATGCAAACTTCCAAACAAACTCTTCCTTATGAAGCATGTAATGAAAACTAGTCATTAAACCTAGGTTTTTTCTTTTTGCAGATTTCAATGGTGGCTGTAATTCACATTCCTGATGAGAGCTACAGACTTTCCTGCAGAATATTGTATCAGTATCTGCTTCTAGCTCAAGGTCAATACCATGATCTGAAGGTATGCTGAATATTGAGTCTTCTTTCATTTGGGTGACACCATTAAGTTTAGTTTGTGTAGGCTTTCAGGAGCCTAAAATTTGTGTAATGCTTTTATTGTCACTCAAAGAACTGGATAATAGCTGAAACTGAGTAGTTCCATCCAAAGTTACTGTAGAGAAATATTTTATAGTAAAATACTCAAGATTTCCTGAAGAAATTACTTGGTTCTAGTCCAGGAGGCCTAGGTCTTGTCCACTTATTAAAGCAACAGTAAGACATCAACTATCTGTAAAATTATTACCTCCTTGCTCATCTCTCAAACCAGCATTTTCTCCAATGCTGCACTTCCTTTGGGAAAGCCTGAGAAAACACTTATTTTTTCTAATTTCTTTTTACCTCACTACAAGCACAAGGGTGAGGAACCTGCCTGACAAATAAGTTAAACCAGTGTTCTCATTATTCCAGTCCAGTTCCCCTTATCTCTGCACATTGTGGGACCATCTTCATCCTGTGTGCCTGTCAGGCAGCTTATGAAGGGATTCTTTGTGATTTATATTACTATAATTAAAAAAATAATATATGCTATTGATAAATTAGAAACTGAGGTAAATTAATTCCATTGAATTAATTAGCATTCATTCAGAAATAGATTTGACCAAAGAAATGTTTGTCCAGGCCCTTTTTTGCTGACATAATTGATCTACGTAAACTTCTTATATTGATTCCCTTAAGCTTTCTTTTTTACTGTTGAAAAACACTCCTTAAACTGAACATAAATAACAGTGCAGCTGCATTTTCTGCAGTTGTATAGTGTGTTCTCTGTGGGCATCTTTGCCTGTCTTGTAGTTTACAGGCTTTATTAAGACATCATGCCCGGAAGAATTTGCACTCCACATAAAATATGAGAAAAGAGTAGGAGGAGGTTGTAATACAAGCAAGAGTGGCATAGCTTGAGTGAAGTAGACTTGACAGCTTGGTGGATGTATTTTTGGTAGGAATGGATAGAAGTGTCCCTCTAGGCAGACAAAATGAAATACCAGAAACAGAAACCTGAACTGCTCAAAACCTGGGCAGTTCTGTTAAAATTCCTATATGTACCTTGCTTTGATTCTGCTAAGATTTGATGACTTATCCTTAGTATTTTCCCAGTGCTTTATGTAATTTTATGCTTCTTAAATATCTTCAACTAAAGGCAACTGTCAGGACTCAGGCCAAGAGGGAATCTTGGCACTATTTGACCCAGTGGAAACCAGAGACTGACCCAGTGGGACTTGCATCGCAGGGGTGTGTTCAGGTATCAGGGGAGAGTTAGTTGACTTCTAAATGTTTGTGTATGTGTGTATTTTAGCAACTCTTCATGTCTGCAAACAGCACTGCACCACCTTCAAGCAATACATCCCCTGGGGAGAGCAGCACTGACAGAAGCTTGCTAGAAAAGGTTGGGCTGGCTGAAGATGAAGCAGAGGTGCATGAAGAAAACAGCAAAGACTGTGTTGTTTGCCAGAATGGCACAGTGAACTGGGTTCTCCTGCCCTGCAGGCATGCCTGCTTGTGTGATGGCTGCATTAAGTATTTTCAGCAGTGCCCAATGTGCAGGCAGTTTGTTCAAGAGTCTTTTCCACTTTGCAGTAAAAAGGAGCAAGACGAAGATGCAACAACCCATGTCATTCAAGACGTTCTTTCTGGAAGAGGTTTTTAATGGTGGGGAAAAAAAAATAGAACTGGTTGTATGCACCAAGATTGAATGCAGAAAACAGACTGTTTATGGGAGGATCTAAGTAGCATTAACATGTGGGGTTTTGCTTTTTATTGCTAGGTAATTTTCTGCTTCCTTATTTGTCTTTGCTCCATATGGTCCTGGGAACACCACACTTATCCATGCTATGTGGACAGGGAGAAGTGTGTAGGATGTCTTAGAAGGATGGGATTTTATTTATAACTTCTTAATAGGTTTTCATGGAGTACTCTCAGTGGTTATCTTGATTACTAAATTTGGTATATCTACTAAAAAAAAAGAGTAAAACTTAGCAGTGAAGTTGCACACAGCTCATTGTATATTTATTGTCCTTAAAAGACTAGAGTGATAGATCATTTTAACTCAGTATAATTTAGAAACATAGCACTTTACAGAATGTATCAAATGAAGGAAAGTAAATAGTCTTCATTATTAAGTCCACATGTATTTATTTTGTAGATGAAGGCTGGAGATGGCAGAAGCTGAGAGCTGAAGATGTGATTCTGGACACTGTTTCTGGCTGCTTTGAAAGATTTGTGTGTGTGTGCATGCATGTATGCAGGGAGGGACTTAGAATGAGTGGAAACATTTTTGTTGCTTGTTTTTGGATTGAACAATTCATTGCTGGAACTTTCAGGCCTGAGCCTCTGCAATGTCATCTTGAGACACAGACTTTGAATCTTGTTAGTAAGGGCTTTAAGAACTTGTTCTCCATGCAAACGTTTGTTAATTGCTCTGCAGAGTGGTTATTTGGGCAGTTTTGGGGAGCTATTCTTACAGGAGCAGCCTGTTTTGGGGTATTTCCAACTCCTTTTACTTGGGTTGTCAGCTTGGATGCAGACTTAACCATTTCCCCTTTGTCAATAGACCAAGAGAATCTACTTACTCTAATTAATTAAAAAAGACGCTAACAAGCAGCAGAAAATTATTTCTTTTCCCTTCCAATAATGTTTTGTCAAAAGCAATAAAAGTGGCTGTTGAGAAGTGAAAATGTTGGCTTGCTTCTTGAGAGAGCTGAATTCTCCTAAAGACAGGCTGGGTTTCATGTCTCTTCATATAAAGCAAAAATATAAATGCTTGTTAGAACCTGTAGGAAACAGGGAGTAGCTTTTTGTCCTCCCTCTTGTTCCCTTCCAGCTTTGCTCCACATCCAATTCCAGCACAGCTGCTCAGTCTCAGGAAGAGAAAGATATGCTCCAAGCTATTCAGCTGCACTCCCCTGCAGCTCCTTAAACTGTGCTGCTGACACAAGGTGCTGCATACCTCCAAGCCAAGGAAAGAAGATTCCCCTACATAGAGGTATCTTCATCTTTCCATATTTATGTGTTTGGGGTTTTTTGTTTTTTTTTTTTTTTTTTTGCCATGACCCTGCTTGCAAACTCCTGACAAATGTCTCTGAGGAAGAGATTTAGGTGGTGGAAAAAGTTGTAAAGACAGGGAGAGGTTGGGGACTGATGAGTGCAGCCACAGATTTCCAGCCAGTGATCAGTAGGTTGTTTGTAAGACAATTTATTAGGCCTATGTAAAGTGATCTTCCTTGCCAGGGACAACATAGAAATAAACTGCTGGCCAAATCAGCCTTTTGTTTGCACTGTATACCAAACAGGAATTAAATACCCAGGTGTCTGTGGGGACTGCTCAGTGCTTGCAGTGAACTTTAGAAGACAGATGGTTCTGTGTGGGACTCATCATGGTGAAGAATGGTGTCTGTGCTGCAGTTCAAGAGGCTGAGAACCTGAAGCAGAGAGGAATTGTGATAGCAGAAGGAATGCATGCTGGTGGCAGCAAGGCTGCACCTCAGGTGAGAGCACAATGCAGATGTGGGCAGCAGTGTGATGCAACTCAATAGACCTAGACCTGCCTGTATTTAGAGTGTATAAAAACTGTGACCATGGTAGAGTGTCTTTACCTCTCAGGATAGATCACAGAGCCACAATGAAGACCCCCCTGGCAGTGTCTCAGGCCAGGTTGGATGGGGCTTGGAGCAACCTGGGCTGGTTGGAGGTGTCCCTGACCATGGCAGGGGGTTTGAGCCAGATGATTTTTAAGGTCCTTTACAACATTTTGTCATTTAGTTACTTGTCCTCTGTGTCACTAGGGGCAGCTCTCACAGGACCACCTTGACACATGTGTCCTAGTGCTGGTGAGAATGTGAATGTACAAGAATGAGTGGGTGAAATCAGTCTTAAAACTCAAAATCCTCTTCAGTTTCTATATATCTCATTGAGTTTTGCCACCTTGGCTGCAGAGCACCTGACAGAGGTAGTGGCTGGGTTTAGCCCCCTAACCTTGCTTTGCCCTTAAAGGGGAGCAGCTAATGTGAGGATTGTGGAACTAATTACACTTCAGACTTTCCTTGATAAGCATGTGGCACTGTTGTGAAATGGAGAGTTGGTGGAAAATTATTCTAGGCCTCCCTGAGCTCTCAGTAAAAATAAGGGCCAAAGAACCTGAGAACAGCCATTTCCATACAAACAGCTTAGACTGCCAGCATTTGGGATTGTGCTGTGCAGATTGTTACTCCTGAGGAGCAGGTTCATGCTGCACTTGCTCCAACCTGGAGTTGGGCACTTCTTGATTGAACCAGGGACTTTGTTGCTCCATTTGGGTGATCAGAGAGGTGTTGTTTACTGCTTGACTACAGCAGTCTCTGTTGTTAAATTAAGTAATTGTAATTTCCCAACAAAACAGCATGATCCAAGCCTGTGGGTTTGTTATATCTGAAAGTAAAATGGTGTTCAAGTAAAGCCCACAGAGAACTGCCTGGTCTGTCTCATCCTTCAACCAATCGATGCCAGTATTAAATAATAATGGCAAACAGGATGTAGCTGTGCAGGGCTGCCAGGCCAATCTATTTACCACTAGGTCTGTCCCAGCTTTTCATTTGTTTCGTGTTCTTTTAATAGCCTTTTCCAGAGATGCTTAGTTTGCTTGATCAGATTTAAAAAGCTTTCTTGCTGGCTCAAATCAAAAACTTGACTGACAGTTATAGAAAGTACAGTGTCTGGCTTTATTATGTTTGCCCTTCTACTAAGAAGCCATCTCAAAATACAGATCAGGTGAGATGTGAAAGGAGCAGCTCTAAAGCTGCCACGAGTGTCCCTGGGTTGTCTTAAAGCAGGAATTCAAGGCTTTAGGCAAGAAATAAAACCACCTTGTGACCCACAAAAGCACAGTATATTGACACAGGCTGTTCTGCTCTGTCACCCTGTTTCTAACAGATGTAATATAACATTCCTCTTCCTCTCGTTAATAGATGCTGTCTATGGATTTGGTGACATCAAGGAGCCTATGCAGACTTTTGATAACCAGACTTGATTATTTAGCAGTGTTGGTGTAAGACAAATCTGCAATGATTTTTGCTGCAGGAGAGAGGTGGGAGGTACCTCACCACTTGGTTTGGTTCATCAGCTGTGATCAGAGCTGAGAATTTGAAATGAGTCCATCAATCTAAGTGATGTTACTTGGGGATATCCCAAGGTACTTTTCCAAATGCCAGTGGACTATGAAGTGGACATCTTCCTTTCTGTAGAGAAAGTTGCTCTGTTAGGATTTTTCCTTCCTCCCCCAGGCCTCCTCCAAGTAGAGAAGAGGGCAAATGGTAGGAGGTGACAAGTCAGGTCAATTCATCCGAAAATGGTCTTCCCATTTCTAGGGGGCATTCAGAATTACCATAAAGTGCTTTGAGAACTGGCTAATACCCTAACCCCTTACTCCTCTTAGGCTGAAATGCTGCTGTGTACCACTGCAGACTCAGCAGTCTCACCACTACCACTGAGGATGACCCTTGACCATCAGAGCTGAGCTACCAGTAGCCATCCCTTCCAACCTGCCACAGTGCTGTTCCTCATCAGGGAGTTAAGGGAGGGGGGAGCTCAGCATCTCAGGTTTAGTTGAGTCTGAGAGATGAGAACCCACATCCACGTTTTTGTTCAGCTTTACGATGATTTTCTGAATGACTCTGATTAAAATGACTCATTTACTTGGTAACATCAAAGTTAAAACTATAAATCTGAGAAGAGGAGCCAGGAATCAGGGCCTGAGTGTCTCCTGCTGGTTTGTGTGTTCCTCAGTCTCCCCATGCCCTGGTGAAGCTCTGTAAGGTCTGTCAGGTGAAGGAGGTGTGGGACAGGGAGGTCTCTGCAGTAAGTGGCCATCAGTCATGATTTCCTCAGGTGTCCTGATACTCAGAACAAACAAGGAGTGGCCTCTGTCACTGCAGCAGATGTGCTGAGGCTGTCCCTGGTGTCCTGTATGTTTCTAGCTAATGTAATTAATGCCAGGAATAGCTGGATTTTTATCTGATACAGCAGTAAGTCCTCTGAGCTAAGCCATTAGAAAGGTTTGGTATTGTCTCACTAGAGTATGCCGGGCAGGAGTGGCAAAGAGAACCAGGATTTGGGTTATATTTCTGGATAATGAGTATAATTACCATTTTCATGTTGTTTTGATGGCACAGAGTGGTGCCTTGTAATGCAAATGCACACCTTAGTGCAGCTCTCAGGCCATCACCATGCACTAGAAAGCCCCTTGCTTTGCAGGTGCCTCCAAAACCAGCCAAGCCCCATTCCCTACCTTGCCACCACTCTCTGGAGCAGTGATAGCCACAGTCTTCTTGGATGCTTGCCCAGGCAGTGGCCACAGAGGGGTTTGGAAAGTCTGCTGTACAGAGCAAAGTCACCCAGGTGTCTCCACATTGTTTCTATATTGCTTTTTCTCCCTCATGTCTGTGAGCAATGTGGGTGAAGAGATACCAGCTTGCAGCACAGCAATGGTTATAAGTGTAAAAAGGGACTTCTACTGGTCTGGTTGCATAAATTTCTAGGAATGTGTAACACCTACATAAAGGCACCTTTGTCTGGATGCTGCTGCATCTGAGCGAGGAGAGTTCCTTCTTTAATTACACCATCTCATAATAGGATTACTGAAAACAGTAAAAGCACTGGATGTAAACTTAGTCTCAAGACTAGATGAAGTCTTTCACTGAGTCTGCTGTACAAAGTGAAGAGTTTTTCTGTTTCTCTGACAGTCTTGTGGAAAGCAATGACAGCATAAAAATGCCCACTGAGGTTACTGAGCCTTCATCAGGGTTCAGGGAAACCCAAGAAACTGCTTTTACTCCTCCCTACACATGAGCTCCCCAGCCACAGACACTTGTCATAGTCATGACACAAGGAGTCACAGCATTTCCATTCTGTAGAAAATATCTGTACTACCTGTGCAGTGTACAGGTGCTCCTGAGGCTTGAGTGAATCCCAAAATTTCTTCTGCAGGACCAGCAATATATTATCTGGATACTTAGTTCCTTCCTGTTTTATATCCTCAGTCTGTGGCATCCTTATACCAGCAGCAGATTTGTACCTAGAAAGCTTTTCTAGGTTTTAGGTGCCTCCTCCAGCTTTTTGTCTCCATCACAGGAAGGTTTTTGGTGGTTCCTAATGTTTTTTTACTCTCCCATTGCATAGTTACTTCACATCTAGTATTTCCTGGCAGATATTTCAGTAGAAGTTGTGTAGTCAGGGGACTGGTGAAAACTCTAATGCATCACTTATCTTTCTCACTGCTATTTATTTTGGTGTCTATCAGCTCTGTGCAAGCAATATTTTAACAAACAGGCTAGAGGCAGGCTTGCTAATTTGTGAATTTGTTTGATAGTTGTTCCTCTTCTTCTCTTTTTTCTTTTAACTCTGCAGATGCTATTGAGTCTGGAGGCAGTAAGACCCCAGAGATATCCCAGGGGTCATCATGCATCAATCTGCTGCCACCAGAATTGACCAGGAGATACAGCTCTTCACTTGCCTTTCAGCTGGTCAGATGCAACACAGAGACTTGAAGCTACTTGATTTTGATCTCTAGTTCCTGAAGATCCTCGATTTCAAGAATTTCTCATGTAGGGCAATAGCTCTTAAACTGCAAGCTCAAAATGCCCCAGCTTGCAGGAAGCCTGGGCTGGGATATTGCTGGCAGTGAGGCTGAGGACAATTCCAGCAAGCGGGGAGCCTCGAGGGAGTCAGGCACTGTATTTTCTGCTCTACTTGCCAAGGTTAGCAGACCCCTTTCTGTGGCAGCACATTTCATTGATCAAAGTAAGAGCAGGGCCCTGATTTATGGCAGACGACAGCTTGGAAAGCAATGCTTTTCACCAGGCACTGCCATACATGGAGACAAGATTGACAACCCAGCTGCTGCCTTTCTTTTGAAAGCTGGCTGCTTCCTAGGTGGTCTTTACCCAAACCCTCCTCCACTGGGACAGCTTGCTCCCAGGCCAGCTTGAATCACTCAAGAAGTTACCTTTACATTTTCTTATAGGACTGAAAAAGAGATGTTTGCCAAGTGCTGGTGGATTCTCATTTAAGAATGGCTATAGCTTTTCCAGGCTTTCAGTCTTTAAGTATCTTCCCAGGTGCATGAAAATGCCTTAAATCTGCCAGCCACAGTTTTCCAGCAACTTCTTAAAAAAAAAAAAAAAAAAAGTGTCCATCAAGTCTAACAGCATTTAATGCTCTATCATTTACAAACCATTTGTATTCTTCTGTCCTGAAAAAGGTATTTGATAATTAAAGGACTTTTGACCCTATGACATATTTTGATGGGAGTTATTTATATCTTTCATTTTATCAGCCTTTGCCTTAGTGTTCCCACAGTCTAACTGTTGAATCTACTCACAGTGGCCCTTATTAGACACTTATTTCACAGCACCTGATGGACTCAGAAGGTTCCAGGCTTTGCAGCAGTGTACCCTCAGCAGTGCCTTGCTGAGCTTCCCCCTTTTGCTGGGCTTCATTTTGGTGGGCTTGACAGGCAGGTAGGCAATGAGCAGATTTCTCTGCAGTTCATCCTTCTATTCTTGTGACTGCAGCCAGTGAGACCTCAGCAATTCAGGGCTTCACTATCCCCCTCTGGATATATCTGCTGTAGCTACCTGGAATAGGTGGACCTCCATTAGGCCACATTTTCAATAGTGTCCTTAAATGGTCCTGGTTGCTGCAGGGAGCAGAAGAAACCCATTTTTGGGGGGTTCTTTGGGGCTCTTTTTCAAGCCCTTTCTTTGCAAACCCAAAGATGTATCCACTTCTTTGATGAAGAGCCTTGTTTCTTCAAATGAGCTCCTTAAAGCATGAGGGTAGGAATAATTTTCAGTCTTTTGTATGTCTCTTCTGTGGAGCAACATAATCCTTTGTAGCAGGATTTGGATGTGGACCTTGGTCTGGCTGAGTGACCCTACTCACATAGATCTGATCTAATAAGGGGGTTTTATCCCTTCTTTGTATCTCCTTATTTCCATCAGAAGCTTTTCCTTTTATTTTCCCACCTTTTGCTGAGAAACTTCTTGATACCCAATGAAGACAGGATTGGTGGCTTTGGGGACATCTGTGCATATTGCATCAAGGGTGTTGGATGGCCCATGGGCAGAGCTGCCAGGGTCCCCCACCCTTGGAGAAGTGATGACTTCTGCTGTGCTCTACTGGGTGCTGTCTGAAGATGAGCTGGAGTAGCTGAGTTTGGTATATACAAAACAAAAATTACATATTTCTTTTTAAATACATTTCTTTAAAAAAATTTAAACATTTTAAAAATTTCTTTTTAAATTTAAGCACCAAGTGGAACATCAAATGACCAGTCTGGTTCATCAGGGTGTTAGGGCTGGTTAGTCCTTCACAGCCTTGACAGCCTTTATTTCTGGAGCTCTCCTGAGGACTCTTGAGAAGCAACCTCCATGCCACGGTGAGCAGACCACATCCTGAGCAAGCACATGGCCCAAGATGTGGTGGGATGGAAAGAGATGTGAGGATGATGTGCAGGGCCCAGCTGAGACCTGATTCTCCCTGCCAGACCCATCTTACCTCTGAGGTACACGGAACCTTTCTCCAGCCCATGCCAAGTTTCACAGCTTTTCCCCTTCTTGGCTCTCCCTGCAACATGTTCAGAGGACTCAAAAAAAAAAAAAATGCAGAATACCTCATAGAGGTCTTAGTAGATCATCTCTATCTGTGTGGACATACACTTGTTCTGTCTGCAGTTCTAGGTGTGGCTTGTGGAGGCTTTGATGAAATCTGCATGTTTGGGGGCAGGAGCAGGAGAATCAAGGTGAGCAGTTTCCCCTTATGTTTGCATTTCATGCTTGAATCCTCTGTCATTTCATCTGGTGAAAGTATGAAGATTTTCCTCCACCCCAGCATCCTGGCTACATCTAAAACCTCACCCAACCTGGCAACTCTTCCACTCTCCTTTAAGGAAATTTTCTTTACATTACTATCACTTTGTCAGCACTGGGCAAGCTTTGTTGTTAGTAACTGCATCAGTGCTGCTAACATGTCTTGAGTTGGAACCAGGCTTCCGAAGATAATTGCTTGAAAGGGATAGTTAGGGAAGTAATTTCCTCGATGGTGAGTGCTAATGCACATCTCCAAGCCTGTCTTGGAGCTGCTGGAGCCAGGGAGTCGAGCAGCTCCATTGAATGGTGCCTCCTTGGGGATCAGCTTCTTTTTTCATCAGGGCCATCTGCTCGCAACGCAGCCTCAGTCAGCTCCAAATCCTACAAGCAGCTGCTTTCATTGCTGGCTGGAAATGGTTTGAAAAATCGGAGTATTGTAGGTAAACATGATGTGAGGCTAGGGGATACAGGCATCCAGGGACCTAGCTTGCCAGCAGGCATTTATGGGGTGTTAGTGAGGGGCCCAGAGCTTCTCAGACATCTTGCTGAAGACCCATCTGAGGTGTGAGCTGGGGCTGTGCTCTGTGCTTGTGCTGATGTCTGGTTGGAGGGGCTGGGATGGGACAGGATGTACCTCATGTGCCATTCAAACCAGCACACCAAATAACCAGGCTGCCCTGAAGGCCCAGCAGGGCTTGAGTCAGGCTTTGTCCACAACACACGTAGTGGTCTCAGTTTTGCAAAGATAAATCCTGCAAATCTTCATTTGCTGTTGATAGGATGAGAAGGTTTTGCCCCTTACACCTAAGAGGCTATTTGAAACTGGAAGAGCCCAATGAAAATTACTGCTCCCCTGCTTAAATAAATCCTTTGCATCTTCTTCCATCTCAGCTCCTTCTCATCACCCATTCTGTGTGTGTCACTGGCCAGAAGAGCAGCCTGTGAGACATGCAAGGGGTGATTTTTTCAGAACCATTAGTTAAGCTGATTTATTTTGTTGCTTCTGTGTCCCAGGAGTCCCTGTGAGACAGCTCAGTGCAGAGCTGATGGTGCTGGAGAAGCAG
Organism: Phaethornis superciliosus; assembly: GCA_023637945.1. NCBI lineage: Eukaryota > Metazoa > Chordata > Aves > Apodiformes > Trochilidae > Phaethornis > Phaethornis superciliosus. The sequence goes on along the minus strand of JAJQWJ010000006.1, from coordinate 39,661,194 downwards.
ATGCCAGTGTACTCACAGCACAACTTGAAGGTGTTCTCAGTGATGGAATGGGGTCTGCTCAAGGTAACCCCTAGACAAACCTAACGTGAGCAGTGTTTCCCATGATAACCAGTATTTCCCCATCCACACATGCTGTGTTCATGAGGATTTAGGCTTCAACAGCTCATTTACCACTAACAGGGCTCAAGAAGGAGAGCTTGGGCATCCAGACTGCAAGTGGATCTGCATGGCAGGGTCATGCATGAAGGCCAGAAGATGAGTGTTTCACACTGACCCAGAAGAGTTCCAGCAAAATGTGGCGTCTGTAGAGACAGACGAGGTATTCCAGGGCCAGGAATTATATTTTCTTCAGTGCAGAAGAAACCTGTGTTCCAGTCTCATGTAGACTTGTGTAGGAAAAACCTTGGAAGATCACTGATGCTTTCAGGGTGGACTCAGACCTGAGGTCAGCCTTGAACCCCAGGCTGGGCACAGAAGAATGAGCTTAAATACAAATTTTTGCCTGCTGCCTCCTGTTTGGAAGTATAAACCCATGTAGGTTTTATAATTTACTTATTTTTACTTATGTTTCTTCTTTGTGTGTGTTTGTATTTGGCAGGGCTTATTTGTATGAATTGCACAGCTCCACCACCCAAGGTAAGGAAAACTCTACCATCCTAGTGTCTAGTTCCCACATCCCAGTGGCCTTTAGGAACAAATGGAAGAGATGTAGTTCTCTCAGCCTGCCTACCATGATATTTTCACTAATGCTTGGGGTTAATGAGCTAGGGCTGTTGTGTGCTGGTGGATATACTCATCCCTCCTTCAGCTAAATATGTTTTTGGGTGGCTTCCACTGAGATGAGCAACTGCTTTCTTCCAGCTCCTGAGTCCTCAAGACTCACTAATTTGCTCAGACCACCTGCTTGGCTAATATTACTATAGACCTCTTGCTTTTGCTCTGAAGTAATAAATAGAAATGTAGATGGTGCCTCAGTATTGCTCTGCTGAGCCACCCCACTACGCTGGCAGTGGAGGTCAGCCAAGAATTGCCATATAAAACAGAATTAATCCTGCTTCTCCCTTTGCTCTGCCTTTGGCCAGAGCTGTCTGGGGTGTATCTGCTCCCAGGACACAGCACCTACACATTGGATGCTCCATCCTCAGGGAAGAGAGTTCATAGAGTCAGGAAATGTTAGGAGTTAGAAGGGACCTCCAAGGATCATAGAGTCCAACCCCCCTTGTCCCAGCAGGATTCCCAGGGCAGGACACACAGAACAGATCCAGGTGGGCTTGGAAAGGCTCCAGAGAAGGAGACTCCACAACCTCTCTGGGCAGCCTGGGCTCTCTCACCCTCACAATAAAGAAGTTTCTCCTCATGTTGAGGTGGAACTTCCTTCACCCTGGAAATGCTGATGGGTCCCCTCAGCACAGCTGATCAGCTTGGGGATCCTTCTATTGCACTGATCTGCAGGGGTACCCACCCCACAGTGGATCTAGTGATGCACTGGGTATTTCTTCCTCAGGCTGCGGGTATGTTTTCATAACCACCACAGAAACCTCCAAACATCCCAGCATATGCTGTTGGGTCCTCTGTGTCTGCTTCCTGGGGGTGCCACAGGCAACAGGGGCTTGTAATTGCCTGAGTGACAGATTATTATTTTGGGGTTTATTATCAGGTTTGTTCTTGACATAATCTGTGGCTTTGGTCCTTTGGCTTATTCATAACTTGCTCTGCATGATGGGGACACCACCTCTCACCAACCCACCCGGCCTCATGGAGTGTTGCCTTTGATGCTTCAGCCCTAAATACTCATCCAGTGGCTGCTGTTACCTTTAGGTATGCAAAAGGATGTGCAATGAGGATGTTCAGAGGGCTGGAGCACCTCTGCTATGAAGCCAGACTGAGAGAGTTGGGGTTATTCAGTTTGGAGAAGCCTTAGTGTGGCCTTCCAGTATCTGAAGGGGCTACAAGAAAGCTGGGGAGGGGCTCTTGAGGATCCCAGGTAGTGGTGGGACTAGGGGGGATGGATTAAAACCAGAGGTGGGAGGTAGATTCAGATTAGATGTTAGAAAAGGTTCTTCACCATGAGGGTGCTGAAGGAACAGGTTGCCCACAGAGGTTGTCAAAGCCCCATCCCTGGAAGTTTTTAAGGCCAGGTTGGATGAGGCTGTGAGCAACCTGATCTAGTGGGAGGTGTCCATGGACAGGCAGGGGGCTGGAACAGGATGAGCTTTAAGGTCCTTTCCAACCCTAACAATCCTATGATTCTATAAAATGCAAAACCTGAGAGGTGTTATCAGGCAAAGGCAGCTTGGCGACCCTTAAATTAGCAACCTGTAAGCACACAGCCTGGAGCTCCTGGGGCCGTGCACGCCGCTGGTTCCCATGTAAGCCATCACACCTGGAGCAGCAGACACTGCATCCTTGTGGCTCCACAGACCATCCCTTGGGACATCGGGATGGTGGGAGGAGTGTCAGCCTCGAGGTGAGGGGAAAAGGGCTCTCGGATGGACCGTTTATTGGGATGGAGCCAGAGGATGAGAGAGATGGCTGAGGGAACTCCTGTGTGTTGAGTTGGCCACCAGATGTCTGGGCAGGTAAAACACGTTCCGTGCAAACTCCTGAGCTGGGGGGATGCACATGGATCATTTGTGCTTGATGTAGAGGAGCTGCTGGAAGCCATGTGGTGATCCTCATCTCGAGGTTCTACTGCAGGACTGATCATAGAATCATAGAATGGGCTGGGTTGGAAGGGACCTCAGAGCTCATCAAGTCCAACCCTTGATCCACTCCCCCTGTGGTTCCCAGCCCATGGCACTGAGTGCCACATCCAGGCTCTTTTTAAATATCTCCAGGGATGGAGAATCCACTACTTCCCTGGGCAGCCCATTCCAATGTCTGATCACCCTCTCCGTGAAGATATTCTAATATCCAACCTAAACTTCCCTTGGCACAACTTACCAGGTGATTCCAGTGGCTTTGGCCACCCTTTGTCTCCTCGCAACTTATTTTTCCCCCAAAAAACTCGACTTTTTAAGCCAAAGAGGGGCCACAACTCCGAGTTTGTTTTTCTCCAGAACCCATCCAAGCACGCCGACTCTTTCAGGGAGTGGATCCACCATCAAAGACTTTTCCAGGTTTGCCAGGATCTCCTCACATCTCCCCTCACCATCTCCTGACGCCTCAGCACACCAGTTCCTCAGCCCAGCAAAGTGAGGACATTGCTGCAAAGGCACTGGTGGCACTTGTCCCTCTGGGGGACATTTGACACCCTCTGGCTGAGCCCACCGATAAACACCCTTCCCACCTTAGGGATGCTTTATCCAGGTGTTGGATTCTGCTGGATCTTTGCAAACCCTTGCGCTGGGGTGTCTGTCTGTCTCCCTTTTTCCTTTCTTGGGACATGTATCGCTTGAACACCAGGGGAAAAAAAAAAAAAAAAAAAGGAAAAAAAAAAAAAAAGAAAAAATAAAAAGAAAAAAAAATCAATTTATAAATAAAAATTTCTAAAATTGCTTTTCCCGGTAGTTAGCGGAGCAGAAAGTAGCATTCCCCCCACACCTCCCCCCCCCCAAAAAAATAAAACCAAACCTGCCATTACCCCGCAATCCACTAGATGGTGGTTTCCTCCAGCGGGAAACCCGCAGATTTTATTTTTTTTTTTTCTTGGGGGGGGGGGCAATGACTTCGTGGACTCTTCTCCACCCCCTCCAAAAAAAAAAACATTAATTCGGGGGGGGGGGCTGGGGGTGTCGCAAAGGATTTGCCACCCTAGAAAGGAGGGGGGGGGGGGGGGGGGGGTGGTGTTATGTAGCGGGGGGACGACAAACACACACACACGGGCGCTCCACCCCCCAGCCCCCCCCCCCCCCAAAACACGCTCCCCGCCCCGCCCCCCCGCCCCGCCCCTTATGACGTCACCGCCATGCAAATGACGCCATGTGGTGGGGAGCGGGGGTTCGGCGGGTGGCTGGGCTCAGTCTCGCGCCGCCGGGCCGCCGCCGTCGCCGCTCGCGCGCCGCGCACCCCCCCCTTCCCCCCCTTTTTTTTTTTTTTTTTTCCCCTCCCCAAATCCCCTTTTCCTTTCCCCCCCTCCCTCCCCTCCTCCCTTTTCCCTTCCTTTCCCCCTCCCTTTCCCTTTCCCCGCCATGGCACGGCCCCCCCCGCACCCTCCTCACCTCACACCGCACTGACGCCCCCCCCCCCCCCCCCCCCCCCCCTTTCTCCTCCTCTGTTTCCACACACTCACCACCCACCCCCCCCCCCGGGGCCGGTATGAGTCAGGTGAGTAACTTTGGGGTGGGTTGTATGGTTTTTTTTTCTGAGGGGGTGGGGAAGCACTCACTGTCGCGTCCCCCCCTCAAGCCTCCCTCCTTCTTTTGGCTTTGCGGGGTTGGATGCGTTCGGGGGGGGGGGTGTCTTTATCCCCCCCTTCCATAAGGTTGTTGCGTACAGGGGATTTTCCTTCCTTCCCCCCCTCCCCTCCTCCTACCCGTGGTGTTTTGGGGGGGTTGTTTGTGTCCCTGACGAATCGGAGGTGCTGGACGTACGGGGGGGGTTGTTGGTGATTGCTGCTCCGTGTGTGTCCTGTGGTGCTTGGATGGTTTTTTTTCTTATTTTTTTTTCGGGGGGGGGGAGGGGTTCCCCTATGCCTGGGTGCTGTGGGAGGGGAGTTCCCTCCCTTCTTCCCCCCCCCCTCAGGGAGCGCGGTGCGTGAAGGGGGGGAGGGACACGACCAACCCCCCCCCCCCCCCCCATTCCCAACCCAACATTTGGGGGTGCAGCGCTGGAGGGTGCTCGGAGAGGAGGGGGGGGGCTACCCTTAGCCTGGAGGGTGTCGGGGATCGGGGGAGGAGGGGGGTGTGAGGAAGAACCTTCCTCCTCCTCCCCCCTGACTCCCCCCCCACTTCTGTCTTCCAGGTGTGAGGCCCCGCCGCCCCCTCCCTCCGCCTCCTGCCTGGGGGCAGCCCCCACGCTGGGGTTTTCTTTTTTATTTTTTTTTTTTTTTTTTGGGGGGGGGGGTGTTTTGTTTTTTGGATTTTTTTTTTTTTCGGCCTTGTTATTTTTTTAATTTTTCTTGCCCCCCCCCCCCCTTACCCCTCCAACACCTCCGCCTCCTCCCTCCCTCCCTCTTTCCCTCCCCGCCGTGTCGCCGGCAGGGACTCCAGCACTGCACCCAAACCAGAAGAGAGGGAGCAAAGCCCAACCCCAGCTGCCTCCAAACCAAAAACCCACCCTTTTTACTGCAAAGGAGATTTATTTTTTTATCTCCCCCCTCTTTCTCCCTTTCTAAAAAAAAAAAAAAAAAAAAAATATTTTTTTTAATTATTATTATTATTCCTCACCCCAAAAACCTAGGGGAGGAAACACAGTCGGGGAAGGCTTTCTCGGTTATTTATTTTTCTCCCCCCTCCCCTCTCCCCACCTCCCCTCCGCAGAGGTGTCTTCACCATGATGTTTCGAGACCAGGTCGGTGTCTTGGCCGGATGGTTCAAGGGCTGGAACGAGTGCGAGCAGACTGTTGCCTTGCTCTCCCTGCTGAAACGCCTCAGCCGGACCCAGGCTCGGTTCCTCCAGCTCTGCCTGGAGCACTCCCTGGCAGACTGCACCGAGCTCCACATCCTCGAAGGGGAAGCCAACAACCCCGGTGAGTGGCTTAGGGTTTTGTTTTTTTTTGTTTGTTTGTTTGTTTGTTTTTTTTTTTTTTTCCCTATTTATTTATTTATTTTAGTTGCTGCAAACCTCCACCGATGCTCGAATGCAGGCAGAATTAAAAAAATAACGCGGCAGAAACACAACATGAAAACCACTCGTGGTGGCTCCGTTGCCTTAAAACAGCTCCTCATCTTTTTAATTTTTCAAACGGGTGATGGCTTATTTCAGTTTTGATTTTTCACAGCAAACTACTCTGGTCTATGGTATGGCGTAACTACGGTAGCATGAATGATTGGTGGTTTTCTTCTTTTTTTTTTTTTTTTTTTTTTTTCCTCTCTCCCTCCCCCCCCCCTCATCTCCCTCCCCTTCCTCCTTCCATGCAGTTTCCTGTGAAATAAGTAAGTCAGGTCACGTAGAGTCTGGATTTTCTAGGCTTCTTTTGGACAACGTGGCTTGCTTTGCTTTCTGCAACATGCAGAACCAGCCCGTCACTACCTTAGAAAAACTGTTATTTTTTGAAAAAAATCTGACTGAGACGATTTATCCTTTTTTTTTTTTTCTTTAAAACAAAAATAATAAAAATGTGGCAATTCCTATTTCATCATTCAGATCCTGTTTGGATGCATTTTTTTTTTTCCTGCAGCTCTGAATACCCCCTTGTGTTTCAGTGGAGCTCTAAGAAAATATGAGTAGACTGTTTTGTGTTACTGAGCATTGAGAGGAGGCATTGCAGAAAATGTGCAGGGCTGCAGAAGTCTGATTTTAGTGTTATTTAGACATAACTACAAGTTACTCAACTCTGCAGAACTAAATGGAGTCAGAGGAGGATGAGCCATGTGTGAGTTGTGCTGTGCATTAATGTATTTTTTTAAATGGGGTTTGTGCATCACAAATACATCTGTTCCCAAGTGTGTATGTATGTGTGGATATACATCGGGGTGCAAGTTGGGTTTAAGCAGAGTTTCTGAAATACAGAGTACAAGTAGATAAGGAAAAAAAAAAATAAAATTGTAGCACTCTGTGTCCCTCAAAAAAAAAAAACTGAAAAAGGAGAAAAAAAAAAAAGTGCACAGAAAAAAGCAACAAACCAAAAAAAACCTCTCGTTGCAAAGCATCCCATTTAGATAAAATCCCAAGGGGGGTGTCCAGGAGCTTTTGCTTTTTTGGGTTGTGCCATGTCAAAGCAGTGCTGGGGAGCAACATTTTGGGCTGGCTGGAAACCTTGTGGGCTGGAGGCGGCCGGATCCCAAACAGAGCCCCCAGTGTTGCTGGGGCGGGAGGAATGCAGGGTCCTTTTTCCAGCTGTTCCCTATTAGAGCACCGAGCCGGCAGGATTTGGCAGCTGCTTCTGCTGCCATTTGATGACAAGGTCCAGCCCAACACTGCAGTTCTTCCATCGAGGAACATGGGATTTTGGTTCTTCTGCAGGAAACCCAGCCCCAGGGCTGCTCCGGAGCGAAGGGATCGGGGTTGGAATTGGCTCTTCCCTTATATAGCTCGCAGGAATGAGAAGGGAGGAATGCTGCCGAGTGCAGTAACTGCAGCTTTTATAAACAGCTGAAGGGCCCAACCTCAGCCAGTTGGGTGGGGAGGCCCCCGGGGGGGGGATGGATGGGGATAGGGAGGGAGCTTGCTCCAAACTCAGCTGCTCTGGGATGAATGTGCAGCCTCCCGTGTCGGGTGTAGCAAGGGCTCGGCTGTGATTCCTACTGTGACATATTTTTAATTTAATTTTTTTTTTTTTTTTTTTTTTTAAGTCAGCGCCGCAGTTTCTCATTCAAATGGAGTTCTTGGTGGTAGCTGTGTCCCTGTGGTTGGTTAATCTAATGAGAGGAGAGGGGGGTGATCTAAGTCCTGACCACAGAAAAGGTGAATTATAAAAGGAAAAAAGTGTTTCAAAGTCTTCCCAGATGCAATGTCAGTGTGGTGGCATTGGCTTGATGGAAACCAGGGTGGAAACCAGGAGTTGGGCCCTTCCCATCTCTACTCGTGCGAGCAATCCCTGCTTGCCCCAGTAATCCCATTGACCTTGCTTGGCAGGAGGATTTCTCCTGTGAGCAAAGCTTGGCATCCAGCCTCCTGCCTGTCCCTTTGGGGAGCTGCCTGTGCTTTCCCTGACGTGTCTTCCAAAAATGAGTTGTTCCTCCAGGGCATTTGTAACTGTGATAGCAAAACCTGGATCCATTGAGTTCTTTCTTGCCAAACACCCCTCATATGGCTCTCCCAGGAGGTGGGCATTTCCATGCATCCCAGGGAGCAGGACACGTGTTTTTACAAGCTTGGCAATCCCATTGTGGTGGGGAGGGAAGGGTAGCTGAGGTTTGTAACCAAGAACTACTAGGAAATAGCTTTTGGTCTCCAATGTTAACACTGTCTGCTTCATAAAACTACCTCTCTTTTTAAAATTGCTTCTGTTCAGTGTCCATTTCACAGGCAGCCATTTGTCTCTTGCCTGGCCATGGAATCACACCAAGTTCTTCTGAAAAGCAGTGTCATCATCTAACCTTGTGTTACTTGCTGTCTAAATCCTGTTGTTTGCTTAACTAATTTGGGCTTCATTCCTTCCCAGGCTGGGGCTGAGGTGGCTCCTGGTGTTTTCTGGGCATTTGCTGTCTTGGAAACAGTGGTTTCCTGCTTGTAGGTGTCCCACCAGCATCCTTGTTGATGTTGGGGATGTGGCATTGGTGGTCTGCAAGGGACTGTGGGGCAAGGGGTGCACAGTTTAAATGGGGTGTAGGAGCTGGCTGTAAATCTCAGTGTGGTAAGCCAGGAGTTAAGCAATGCTGGTCTCAATGCAACATGCTGGTCTAGTGTCCAAATTGACTTAAATGGTGGGTCCTCATGAGAAAGGGTTTGGTTTGTGGGTGCAGGACCTGTTGCTTGCCCCAACTTTGTTGAAGAAGTGGAAAAACTTGAACATTACTCCTAGTTCACAACTGCTAGAAAGAAGTGGCTGCCCTGCTATGTTTGTTGGTGGATGGGCATCATCCTTGGGAACATCATCACTAACAAGTGAGATGAGAAGTCCAGAGGGAGGACCTGAAATCCTCACTGGCTGATGGAGCTGGGCTCATGAGCTTTTGGATGTGTGGGTCAGACATGGAGGAAAGCTCCTATCAACAAGGGTGTTCAGGTTCATTTTTGCCTGGTAGACTCCAAAAGAAAGGATGGCAGATGAGGTGGGAAAACCTCAAGGTAGAATAACAAGTCTTTTCACCTTAACTCACACGAAGAAGCAAGTGTATTTATTGTACAGGAGTTCTATCTTAATTTTTTTCCAAGTGTTGAGGGTATTTTTAATCATGGCAGCCAAGTCCTCTTTGTTTGGACTGCAATACTAATGAGGCTCTGCTGTGTACAGCCACGTATGACACTCAAAAAGCCCTGAGGATCCTCTCCTGCTTCAGTGGCTCTATAAATACCTGCTCAGGCATGGAGGGGTGGGATATATAACCACACTGCCCTCCTCAGATGAGAGACACATCTTGCAAAAAGCTACCTGGGTGTCTCATAGCAGGCTGGAGATGTGGGTACATGTGGTACAGGGCCTGCAATACTATTCAGAGTGTGTTTAAGCCTATTGCTTGGTTACAGAAGATAAAACAGAAGTGAGAAGCAAGCACAGCAGGAAACCTATAGGTTAGGTGAAGCATACAGCTGGTGGTTCTCATACCTACATGGTGGCTATAAGGAGGCTCACTGAGCTTCAGTGGTTTTAACTGGTGAAGAATGTGGGTTGGAGCTGAGTTAGAGCACAAATGGGTTGGCATTTGGTGCGTGGAGAAGAATATGGAAACCATATTATCCATGCTCAGAAATAGAAGTTTCAGGTATTCCATAGTGCTATTTAAAAGCCTGCTATAACTTCCTTCCTTCCTTCCAGCCTGGCCTTGCTGGGTGACTGCAGTCCCAGCTGCTCAGAGCTGTCAGGACAGGGCAGCCTCCTTCCAGCTGCCAGTAAAGGTCAGGCAGAAGAAGTGGGATGTGCCCTGTGGTGGGAGCAGGACTTGGGGTGTTCCTGGGCCAGCTGGCTGGGGCTGAGACACCAGGGGTTGCCAGGTATAGCTGCTGTGTGGGGTATGGATCCCATGAGGAGATGAGGGCTGCTGTATCTGTGAAATTCACACTGTAGGCCTTAGAGTGCAGGATGTGCTTCAGCTCCCACCTGCTCAGACATCCCCTCTCTGGTGGCCAGAGTTGTCACTGAGGTTTTTTGCTGGAGTAGTCCCACATCCCTTTCTACCAGCCCCAGCTTCTCAGGTGCTGTGATTCCTCCCTCCTGCACTCTCCTCTGGTCAGCAGAGATACCCAAAGGCTCCTGCAGGCATCTGAGCACCCTGCTACATTGCTGGCAGTGGAGAGACAGCTTGAAATCCTTTGGTCTTGAAGGACAACAAGCTTCCTTTGCCCCCTGCACAGGACATTAACTACTTCACATGTGAAGGCCAAAATCTTTATTTGATTTCAGCAGGCTGTCAAGTATCACAATAAGAGCATCAGGATGACCTAGATTTCTTGTCCTGGGAAGAACTGGCTGAAGAAGGAGGCAAGGGTTGCAGGGAGCTGTCATGTCTTTAATTAGACCAAGTGATGCAGCTGGAAAAAACAGCCAAGCACCAAGGTGCACCAGCTCAAAGAAGGGCTTGTGTGGTTCTGGGATGGTTTGTTTTTATTTTCCCTTAACTTCACCAGCTGGCTAAAAGGTATTCCCCACCCTGCAGACCTCAGCTCAGATCCTAAAGTTCTTGTGGCTCCAGCCCAAGGACTGTTACTGCCCCTGTGGCCACAGACAGTCTCCCAACTCATCAGGAAGCTGCCACCCCTCCCCTGGGCAAGTTTCACAGTGACCCCCACAGATGCAAACTCATCCCAGTGCCCAGCTTGTAGATAGTTTCTCTATATTTAATTTTTCTGGGTTTGCCATTGCGTTGCAGTGCTGAGCTCTGGGAGTGATGGGAGGTTTTAAGTTTTGGCATCCTGTGGTCCCTCCACTGCCCACTGCCCACTGACAGGTTTGGAGTTGGGGGTGTTCAGCCTGGAGAAGAGAAGGCTGCAATGGGGAGACCTTAGAGCACCTTCCAGTGCCTGAAGGGGCTCCAGGAAAGCTGGGGAGGGACTTGGGACAAGGGATGGAGGGATGGGATCAGGGGGAAGGGTTTCAAACTGGAAGAGGGGAAATTGAGATGAGATCTGAGGGGGGGTTAGGAGCAGCCTTGCCAGCTCTGCTTATTAAAAAACATGAGCTGGGACTCTTCAGGGATGAGATCTGCTGAGCTGTTGGACATTGGTTTCTTTTAATCTGCCTGCTGTTGCTTGAGCTGCTGCCATGCATTTTGCCCAGGTTTTGTTTGCTAACCTGAGGGCTAAAAGCTATCTGTGCTGGGTTTTTGGAGAGCAGCAAGGGGAGGAGTGATGTTAGCCAGGGGATTGAAACAAGGCTACGTGCCCAATACTCTCGCCATTCAAAGATATTTTTATTTTTATGGATGCTTTTCAGGGTAGCAGTGGGAATCACTGCAGGCCAGCGTTTGGCTTGCACCAGCCCTGGCTGGAGGCAGGTCTGTGGCACAGTGTGAAGAAGGTTCCTCTGGGCTCTCCTCTTCCCCCTGCTGATGGGATTTGGAGGAGACACCCCTGGGCCTGCAGTTGACTCTTTGTTTTCTCTTATTTGCCCAAAACACCTTCCCTGGTGGTACTTGGCATTCCCTTGCAATTGGAGGAGGAGGGAGAAGCTCCCTGTGGCTCATTCCCTAGACACCAGCAGTACCAATGGACAGGTTTGCTCTCTGGGGCAGAGCTAGCAAGGGTCAGGTCATTTGGGTGGCAAGGGTGCTGTGGAGCTTGCTGAGGGAAAGTTGCTTTTATTTATTTGTTTATTTATGTATGTATTTATTTATTTTTAGGTAGCAGTGCTTAAAACAGGAGGGAGGGAGGAAAAAAATTAGCTAATGAGAGCAGTGTGATTTGCTCCCTGGAGCATCATGTGGTGCAAGAGGGTCTGCCCACGGGTGGGCTGCTCTCTGCTAAAGAGACTTTCCCTTGCTTTGCATGACCATTTTGTCATGTAATGCATGCCTTGGCAAGGGGCCTGATATCAGGGTTAACTCCCCCAGTGACTGTAGTTGGGAGGGCTGGAGCAGCTCTGCTCTGGAGCCAGGCTGAGAGAGTTGGGGGTGTTCAGCCTGGAGAAGAGAAGGCTGCAATGGGGAGACCTTAGAGCACCTTCCAGTGCCTGAAGGGGCTCCAGGAAAGCTGGGGAGGGACTTGGGACAAGGGATGGAGGGGTGGGATGGGGGGAAGGGTTTCAAACTGGAAGAGAGGAAATTGAGATGAGATCTGAGGGAGAAACTCTTTGGTGTGAGGGTGCTGAGCCCCTGTGCCAGGTTTCCCAGAGAAGCTGTGGCTGCCCCATCCCTGGCAGTGTCTCAGCCCAGGTTGGATGGGGCTTGGAGCAACCTGGGCTGGTGGGAGGTGTCCCTGACCATGGCAGAGGGCTGGAGCTAGATGATCTTTAAGGTCCTTTCCAACCCAAACCAGTCTGGGATTCTGTGAAAATCCCAGCATTGAAGTGTGCATGGAAGATGCAGAGAAGCGTTTTGAGCATTATCACACATCAGAGCCAGATTTTTCTGCTTCGACTGGTTTGTTGTCCCTTGATTTCTATCCAGATGCTAAGCTGCTGCACTGATGCCTTCTCTTTGTGCTTGGAAAAGTAGTTGAGATTAAGTTTTGCCCCAAGGTCATAGGTGTAGGGGAGGAACCACACAGGGCACAGCAGTCTGCAACCCTTCAAGGTATGGCTTGATGAGAGAGCCCAAATCTAGCTTTAGATCAGAATCAACCACAGAGCCATCAACTAAAATAATCCAGTTCATGAATAGACTTATCTCCAAATGAGATAAAATGGATGAATGGGCAAAGCACTCTGCTCATACCCCAGGCTCCTGCTGGTGGATCACTGTCTGCACAGTTGTGTCCTTTGGCATCTTGGGCCTCAGCATCTGAGTGAAGCTGTGTGCCTGTCTCCCCATTTATATGTCACACGTTTGCGTTTGGGCCAGTTGCTTTGAAAACAGCTGATGCTCAGGTCAGCCAAAGTTTCCTGCAAAGTTTCCCTGAAGCAGTTGGTGAAGGTTTCTGGGGACCCAGTGGATCATGGTGCACGTTCTCATCTTCCTGCAATTTTGTGAGCCTTGGTCTTTCTTTTCCTCATCCCCCACCAAAAATACCATTCTTATTTAACTGATCTGTGGCCCCTGAAGGGAGGTTTTTTCCTCAAACCAGGAGTTATGTTTGTAGTCAGCGTGAGTAACTGAAATAGTAATTAGTGTGAACACTTGCTTTATTTTAAGATGCATTCGTCAGTGCTGTAGCTCTCCAGCTTCGTGCTTGTGTCTAATGTTACTGCAGATAACTCTGGAGAAAGGGCAGCCCTTCCACTGCTGCTGCAGCCCAACCTCAGACCCAGAGCTGACACCTCCTGGGGGTTGGTTTCATCCAAGGGTGGAGGAGCTTGTGGACTCCAGCAGCTGCTGGGCTGTGCTTTGTGATTCCCCCCTGGTCTCCCCACTCTTCTCCCCACTTTTTGGGTGATGCCAAATGAGTGCAGGAGCCCACGGCTGAGGACAAATCGTGTCTGAAACCTTTTCTGTCTGCAGAAACCCGGGAGTTGGGTTTGGCACCACAGAGTTCCAGCTGGGATGACCCCCAGCATGACTCATGTGTGCATTTATATCTCTGGATGTGCTCATGCCCCTTGCATTTTCTTTCTTTTTCACTGAATAAACAAGGGCATTGCTTTATTTGCTAACTCTTGGTTGCACAAGAGCTGCTGAGACATTTTAAAGGGGCTGCAGGCCCTGGTGCAGGGGACACCTCGATGTGTTTAGCTTTGCAGTGCTCTGACCCTAAAGAAGGAGACCCCAGAGATCTGCAGAGGTCACTGGTGAGTGCGACTGTGGCAGTGGCAAACAGCCAAGCCTGTGGCTTTTCCATCTTGGCTTCGGGAATGACAAATAAAGTTGAGGTTGGAGTGAGCAGATCCGTTCCCGACTTCCCGCCTGCGCGCCGCTTCCTCTTCCGCAGCAGATGCGTTGAGCGGAGGGGCAGGATCTCAGCAAAACAAGGTTGGGATTGTTTCTGTGTTGGAGAACGTGGTGCTGGCTCTTTTTGGAAGGAGTTTTACAGGCAGAGGGTTGCAAGCTGTGTTTTCTTCCGGAGCAGAGGGCTTGGGATGGTCATGCTCGTCTCTTGAGGGTTGTGCAGTTTGGTCTGGTCTGATTTGGGGTGAGAAGATGAGCCTGGTTGGGGTGGGGAGACCAGATCCGGAGTTTGCTTTGTGCCAGGGGTTGGCTGTGTGAGACAGGTGTATGGGCTCTTACTTGCCTTTCCATGCAGGAGGCAAAGGTGTCTGTGTAAGGCTTGAGCAGATCTAAGGGAAGGATTTATAGAATTACAGAATCGTTTTGGATGTGAAAGACCTTTAGGATCATTGGGTCAGACTGTTCACCCAGCAGTGCCAAGGCCCCCCCTGCCCCATGTCCCTCAGCACCACATCTCCAGGGCTCTGAAACCCCTCCAGGGATGATGGGGACTCCAGCCCTGCCCTGGGCAGCCTGGGCCAGGCCCTGACAACCCTTGCCAGGGAGAAATTCTTCCCCAGCTCCAACCTAAACCTCCCCTGGCACAACTTGAGGCTCTTTCCTCTTGTCCCATCCCTTGTTCCTTGGCAGCAGAGCCCGACCCCCCCTGGCTCCAACCTCCTCTCAGGGGGTGTCAGAGAGCCAGAAGGTCTCCCCTCAGCCTCCTCTGCTCCAGGATCAACACCCCCAGCTCCCTCAGCTGCTCTTGGGCAGACTTCTGCTCCAGACCCTTCCCCAGCTCCATTGCCCTTCTCTGGACACACATACTCACCCAGCCAGTGCTTGGCTCCTAGTTTACAGTTTTATTTCTGTACTTGCACATGGTGACTTCATGATATGGGTGTACCCCTGATTTTGGTGATGGTGTCTGAGTTGGAGTATGGTTTTTTTGATGGGACTGTGTGCTCACAGAGATGTGTGGGGTGCAGCACCTCATCTGTGGCTTGCTGGGCTCAGAGCTCCTGCCTGGCCTCAGAGAGGGCTCTGCCTCCTTGCTGGTGAAATCTGTGGACTTCTGATCTCTTAAATTGAGATTGGGGTGGTAACCATGTATGTGGCTAGCCTGCTGCCTTTTGCATCTATTTCTGGGCATTTGCAGTGCTTGAGCTATAGGAGAAAAGCATTTTTTTGACATTATATAAAAATAATCGAGGTGGTAGAGAAAGACTTTTTGCTGTGTGTGCTACCATGCTTGAACAAACTTGTGGTCATTTTGTGTTGTGAACATGGGACTTTCTGTTGCAGAAGACATGGATGGGTGGTGCTGATGGCTTGGGAGTACCAAGGGCTGAGATACCTTCTGCTGTGATCCCTGCAAACCTTCCCTGACATTTTCAGGAGGTGGACATGGCCCAGCTTGTTGAGCTATGGTGCCTGAAAATTCTATTTTACTTAAAATAAGGTTTAATATTGTGAGTGGTGTCTGCAGGATCCAGCAGCTCCACTTGAAGCAGCCCTGGGGTGGAAGCACAGGGGTGCTTCAAAAAG
Source organism: Phaethornis superciliosus (assembly GCA_023637945.1). Classification (NCBI taxonomy): domain Eukaryota; kingdom Metazoa; phylum Chordata; class Aves; order Apodiformes; family Trochilidae; genus Phaethornis; species Phaethornis superciliosus. The sequence goes on along the minus strand of JAJQWJ010000006.1, from coordinate 39,645,928 downwards.
CTTTTCTGTTACTGATCATTGCAAGTAATTTGTCCCAGATTTCTCTATTTTTTTTAATTTTTTTTTTAGTAAAACTTAATCACACAACCCCCAAACCTGCCTGCCTTATAACCACTTAGTTCTGCTCCTTGCCCATGCTCTGCTGCCTGGTGGGGTATGGGCATGTGTTGAGCTTTGAGTTTTAATTGTTATAAGAAGTGATTGAGTGGGTGGTGGGTAAAACAGGGCTTGGCCAGGCTTAGCTTGAAACATTTTAAAACTTGCTTTCCACACTGCTGTGTTTTCTCTTGTTTCTGTGTTTTGAAAGAAAGAAACCCAACCCTGAACATCACAGACTGGGTCATCTTCATTTTTAACATTTCTGTTGTCCCTTTGTCCCTCATCTGCAATGGGAAGTCAAGAAGGAAGAAAACTGGGAGAGAAATGTAAAGGAAAAAAGCCACAACTCTTGTGTAGAAACTTGGCTGATCTGACATTTGCAGGCAGAACATGGTGTTTCTGCAGCAGCTGTGGCCCATGTTCATGCATTTCCCTGTTTTTTGTAGTTTTCCTGTTGGGATATTCCCCTTGTTTCTCAGGCAGCAAACATCAATGTGATTTTTCTCTCTTTTTTCCATACGTTCCCCAATGTGTTAAAATTGCCTATGGGGTCAGTGTTGTTCTCAGTAGTTGTTGTTGGGTTTTTTTTACTAAAAAAAAAGAAGTCTTACAATTCTGAAGAAGTGGGTTATTAAAGAAAAGAATACCAAGTCCCCAGGCTGTTCCCTCCAGATAATGTGAATGTAGATGTAAAGTTGAATTACAACTACCTGAGTGACCTTTTAAGATAAGAATTGTTGTTGACTGGTGGTATTATGTTAAACTGATAAGAATTCTTTTTAAAAGAGGAGGGGAAAGAAAAAAAAAAACCAACAAACCCTCCAGTAACCATAACAGCTTACTCAGCAGCACAAGGCTCCTTCCTGATGCTGGAGATCCCACCCAGCAGCCCCTTAGGGGGACCAGGGAAACCTCCCCTGAGCTTCAGGTTGGTGCTGTGAAGGATGCTTGAAGTCACTCAGCTGCTCTGTTGTTGTCAGCCTCTGAATTTTCATCCCCTGTAAGGAATGGGAGCTGGAAAGTTGGGCTGGGACTTGGTTCTCTCTTGGCAGAGTGCTGTGGATTTGGGTGTTGGGAGGGATGGGTGCAAGAGGAGAAGGTGCTGGCAGGAGGAAGGATGCTTTGGGGAGTCAAAGATGCTTTTGATGGTCTTTGTCTAAGAAATGAGCAACTGGGCAAGGAAGGCTCTTCCTTACCATTGCTGTGCTGGCTGGCACAGTGCAGTCCTTGGAGCCCCATGGGGAGCTGGGTCCCATCTGTGTGCCCCAGCAGTTGTGCCAGCTCCTGTTTCAGGGTATGATAATAGAATTTGGAGGCTGATGTGAACATACACATACTTAAAGCCTTCTTACACCCCAGCTAAGCCCTTCTCAGTACATTTGCACATGCTGCTCCTGGGGAAGAGGTCAGTTTAAAGCAGAATTTGTACTTTTGCCATGGACTTGGCTACCTGCTGTTATCAGGAGTTGCTATTGAGATTATTAGTGCTAAAGAAAACCAACTGTGAGAAATTGATTTTTCTTACCACCTGCTTTTCTTCTCCCTTCCCTATCCCTTTGCACTGGTAGTACCTGCATGTCCCTGTGTTTTGTGGAGAATGTCCATGTTCCTGGCTTGCAGCTGAGGGGGAGCCCAAAAGTCATCACAGAAGAAACAGCAGCTTGGAAAGCAGAGACTCAGGAGGTCTGAAAGGAGAGGAGACAGGCCTGATAGAATGAAAAAATACCCTAAATATCTTCAAATTTGGTCTAGTAAAAAAATCAATAAATCTGTTTTAATAGATCCAGAAGAGGCAAAGGTGTGCAACTATTCAGGCAACCAATTACTTAAACCTGCTTGGTTAAAAGAGTGGTGGCAGCAGCATGAATTCTTTTAATGGCAGCTCTTAGTGCTGTGTAAAGGTGTCTTCTCAGGCTGTGCTCAGTAACCTTTCATCACATTCTTCTGAAGCAGTCAGTTGGATGCTGAATGCTTTTTGTAGCCCATGTCAAATCTCGGTCAGCCAGAGAGCCTTTATAAATAAAGGTGTCTGCTTGTATTCAGGCACACATGGATAATAGCTGCTGTAATTCAGCTGGCTGCCTGGGCTACCCAGCTTTTATAAATGACTGATCAGAGATTCCACAGAGAATGAGTATTTTAAGTGATGGGGCTGCTAAAAGTGGTCTCTGTACTGAGAAGCAGAGGGAGTCTCTGTCCCCAGGACAGGTGGCCAGCCTTGTCCTCCTTCCACTGACATCCTGGGTTTGGATTTCACACAAAGCAAATGTTGCAGTAATAAAACTTTCATGTTGTGGTTAAATTGCAGGGCTCTGCATTAGTTTTATCTGAGCCCTGCTCACATCTTTCAATTTGTCATTTAGTTATTTATTTCCACACACCCCTCCTCCCTTTTTTTTTTTTTAATGGGAGCGGGTGAACACTCAGAGATCTCTCTGGACAAGCCAGAGCAGCTGGAGGATACTGGTTTCTCTATGGAGTGAAGGAATTTCATCAGAGGAGCTATTGTTCGAGTGTGTTCTCAGCATTTTGGCAACTGGTCTTTAGATTTAACCCTACAGAAAAGGGAGGGTGCTCTTTGCTGGGCCTGAAATAATTGCAAAAATGTGGGCAGATGCTTTTGCATTGTTGGAAGTCAGTACTGGTTGGTAGTGGGGAAGGATGGTGGGGGAATAAGGCAAGTTCTTTAAATCCCTCCTGAAGCCAAACTGAATGTTAGATGGAGTTTTCTGGTTTTAAAATAGAAACAGCTTGTGCTTTCTCCCCCTGTCTTGAGAGGTCCATAATACCCAGGGGTCCTGACACCCCACAGATCCCCAAGATCCCACTCCAGCAGGTTCTTGTGCCTGAGCAGGAAGATTTGGTACAAGAGCAAGGATCCCACACATGGCTTAGCTATGGCAGGTGGGGAAGGAAACCCTCCTCCAGCTCTGATATGCTTGTGTCTAGGTTACCTGATGCAGGCCCCTTTTAAAACTTCTTTCTCCTTGAATTTATTTATTCCACTCTTGCAGGTGGAGTCCTGGCAAAGCTCTTTATATCACTGTGCATCCACGTGCAGCTTTTCTCAGCTCTTTCTGCCCTTTGCAGCTCCTGCAGCAAACATCTCAGCAGAATGTGCCTTCACTGGGGTGACTTTTATTTGCTTGGTTTTTTAGTGTAAAAAAAACAACCAAACAAACACAAAACAGGTTGCTAAAGCTTTTCCCAGGAGACAGTCAGCACTTCTGAGTGAATTCTTGCATTCCAAGGCTCTTGTCCCTGTCCTGCATGGGGAAGCAGGGCTATCCCTGATGCTCACATGCTGGTTCCTTTTTGGTCTCCCCCAGCACTGCAGAATCCCACAGTGTTAGAGGTTGGAAAGGACCTCTGGGGATGATCCAATCCAACCCCCCTACCAGAGCAGGATCACCCAGAGCAGGTTGCACAGCATGGTGTCCATGTGGGGTTGGAATGTCTCCAGAGATGGAGACTCCACCACCTCTCTGGGCAGCTTGGGCCAGTGCTCCCTCACCCTCAAAGTAAAGAAGTTCCTCCTCATGTTTAGACAGAGCTTCCTGTGGTGAAGTTTGTGCCCATTCCCTCTTACCCTGTCCCTGGGCACTACTGAAAAAAGACTGACCCCATCCTCCTGACACCCACCCTTTAGATATTTCTCAGCATTGACAAGATCCCTACTCAGTCTTCTCCAGCCTAAAGAGACCCACCAGCCAAGCTTGGATCCCTCTGCTGAATTGCAGCCTTTAACCTGTCCCACCTGGAGGATGGGAACCAAGAGAGAAGTAGTGTGCTGCCTGATGAACAACCCTGCTGAAGTCAGCCATGCTTTTAGCTGAGTTTCATTCCAGCTGGCAAGTCTTGCTCACCAGTGAAACATGAAAAATAACTTCAGGGGTTTTCCAGGCCATCCAACCTGGGCTGAGACACTGCCAGGGATGGGGCAGCCACAGCTTCTCTGGGAAACCTGGCACAGGGGCTCAGCACCCTCACACCAAGCAGTTTCTTCCTCACATCTCATCTAAAGCTTCCTTTTTTCTGTTGAAACCCTTCCCCCTGATCCCATCCCTCTATCCCTTGTCCCAAGTCCCTCCCCAGCTTTCCTGGAGCCCCTTCAGGCACTGGAAGGTGCTCTAAGGTCTCCCCATTGCAGCCTTCTCTTCTCCAGGCTGAACACCCCCAACTCTCTCAGCCTGGCTCCAGAGCAGAGCTGCTCCAGCCCTCCCAGCAGCTCCAGGGCCTCCTCTCTGTGATGGATGAGAAAGTGGCTTGAAACAGTAAGTGTAAATTACACTTGGGTGTAAATCTGGAGGGGTAACTCCTGTGGACAGTACAACCTTGCTGTGCACCACCAGTTACAGAGTAGCCTGGGCTCATCCAGGAGGTGTTGCCCATCCATGACCCAGCATCATCTCTCACAGGGGACCCAGAGGAGAAGCTGGAGCCCATCAGCAGTGGCCAGGGGATGATGGAGCTCCTCACTCACCCTGCAGCAACTTCTTCCTCAGCCCCCGCCTGCAGAGCTGCATTCAGCCCTCAGCTTCACCAGTTGCCAGCTCTGCAAAACATAGCTGAGGGGTTTTTATTTTAATCTGACGTATGTTGGTTCAGTTTACCCATGCCGTTGCCCCAATTTGCTTTATTATGTGCAAAGAGATTAAAAATATATCTAGCAGGGAGGATTAAAAGCTGCTAATCGGGCTGTTAAGAAACAAGTGATGTTGCAGGATTTCCTTTCTAGGTGTGTGGAGCTCTGCAGCAGAAGCAAACCTGATCCTTTGTAGTTGCAGTTTTGGTGGGGAGAGCTCATTAATGCTGGTGTGATTGTTCAAGGAAATGAGAAATGGATGAACTGAAAACAGAAGACTAAATCCTACCACATAAAAGCAGTAGTCATGATTTAACAACTTGATTTTTGTTTGTTTTGGGTTGTTTGGTTTTTTGGGGTTTTGGTTTTTGGGTTTTTTTTTTGTTTTTTTTTTTTTTTTGGATGTGAACCTGGCACAATAGGGTTGCTTTACCTGTTAGAGGACCTGTTAGAGCAGCTCTGATTTTCTTTTAATGTTGCAGTGCCTTAAAATAATGCAAGGTCAGTCTGAATGTAACTTAATTCCACTTTCAAAGCAGAGGGTAACCCATTTCTCTATAGACTTAAATTTTAACTTTGAGAGGGACATAAGAAATCAGAATACTGGACTCCTGGTTAAAAAAATACGTGCTTGGGGACTTTTCTCCTTTTTTGAATGGGGAGGAGGGGAACCCTATAGAAGTCAAGTTTTCATTTAATTCTGTGTGCTTTCACAAGTGTTTCTGTCCCAAGAGGAGATGTGGCAGGAGGTTAAGACACGGTGAAGGTGGCCATGCATGTTTCAGGAGCTGGCAGACCCCTCTGCAGGTGTTGTCTTTTATGTCCTCATCACTTGGTTTGTCCAGGTTTACCTGTCCCAAGGATGCTGGGAGCTTTTTTTCTCTGGGTCTGAGTTGGTCTGGTGCTGCTCTGTGATCCCTGTCACACCATCCCAGATGGGGGTTTGGCTTTCAGAGGTTATCACCTCTTGATTTTTCAAAACTGTTTTTGTTGTATCATTAAATCTGGATGTTACTATTAGCTTCATCATCTTGATATAAGAAAAGAAACCAAAACAACAACTGGTTTGGTTTTGGATAGCTTTTGGTGTGGTACCTGTTCTGGCCTCCCATGTAACAAGAAGCCCAGAGTCATCCTGCTGTTTTACAAGGGCATGGAATGATGGGGTAAGGGGGAATGGTTTTAAGCTGAAAGAGGGGAGGTTGAGATTGGATCTGAGTAAGAAATTGGTTGGTGTGAGGGTGCTGAGCCCCTGTGCCAGGTTTCCCAGAGAAGCTGTGGCTGCCCCATCCCTGGCAGTGTCTCAGCCCAGGTTGGATGGGGCTTGGAGCAACCTGGGCTGGTGGGAGGTGCAATGGGGTTGGAGTTAGATGACCTTTAAGGTTCCCCCCAACTAAACCATTCTGTGATTCCATGATCCTGCATTCTGTCTGGGCTGTGGTGCTGCTCTGATGGATGGTGTTGATAACAAATAACTGTCACTGTGTCACCTTAGTGTGTCAGCTGCTGCCCAGGGTCATCCACTGCTGTCACCAGTGAATCATTTCACAACTTGACCCTTACTGCATTTTGCTTTCAAAGTCTGGACTGCTTCCATAACCTGTGTGTATGTCCCTTTCTTCCATAGATCATGGTATCCTGCTGCTAGAGGTGGCCTGAAGCTTGCTGATACCATGAGCACAGATGGGCAAAGAGGGACTTCTCCCCCTCACTTGTCCTTCCCTTCCTGTGTCCAGAGGGACTGTTTTCAGGATGCAGAGTGATCCCAGCAAGCTTTTGCTGCACGTGGACACAGTGAGGAGATTTCCCATTTCCCACTGACTTTGCCTTTGTAGGGTCTGTCAGGGAGCTCTGGGTATGCATCCCAATACCTGGAAATGCTGCTCCCTGGACCACTCTGCCTCTTCCTGGTGGGATGCAGCCAGCAACCTCCATCCCCCTGGGTGCCAGCTGGAGCCCTCCCTGGGCATCACCCTCCTGCTGCCTGAGCAAAATAAAAAACATTTTGCTGTCTCCATCTCCTACCTGCTGCCTGCCTGCAGGGAGGGAGATGGGGCTGTGGACATCACCCCTGCTGTGCCTCAGGCTGCTTTTATCTCCCTGGAAATGTCTGCACACCCTGGTTTGCAAATAGAATCAGCTCTGCCTCCCCTCCCCTGAGATTTTGGGGCATTTTGTTTTTAACTCCTTACATACTCCTGGCTGATAGAACTTGGCCCGTGGTGGTAGAAATCCCAGTGTGTGCTCTGTGCTTCTGCTCTTCTTTTATTGGGTTGTTTTGGGGTTTGGTTTGTTGGTTGTTTTTTTTTTGGCAGCAGAGACCTTGTGTTGCAGCTCCCAGGAGAGAGGAAAGCAGCCTTAACTTTTCATCTCTGTCGTTGTTAATTTAAGGGGTGGTGAGAAAGTGGGTCTGGTTTTTAAGAACTGGGTATATCCTGATAGTCCCAGTCTCAGTCCTGAATAACTCAATAAGCTGAAGAATGCCGCAGTATCTAAAATTAAATCTGTTCTTAATTGCTGGGTTATAAATGGCAGTGTTTTCTCCAAATGGGATTAATTTATTATTTTTTTTTTAAGTGCCGAAACAAGACTCAGCAGCACAAACCCCACAGTTAGCATTAATACAACAAGGTGCTTCCAAAATGTGCCTTTTGGCATTGGTAACATGCAATACAATCTTAACAAACCATAAACTAAGTCAAAACACTGTTCAGGTGGTAATTAAAACTTTAAAAGGCCCATAGAATAGATGAGTACATTCCAAATTGTGACTTTTCAATGAAGCTCTTTCATAAAAAACATTGTTTCTTGCCAAAACAAATTCAAAGGCATTTTTGTAATTTCTGTTGGGGAAAGGAGGAGTGTTTATCCAGCCTTTCATGTTGGCTGGGCTTTTTGACTTTTATTTTAAAAAGGGGAAAAAAAAAAAAAAAGGCAGTGCAAAAAGAGGTATTTTTGTCTGGATGTGCAGTAAAAAGTCTTGCTCCTGTCCTCTCCAGAGCTCTTGGCTTCTCCAAGTGGGATGAAGGCTGGAGAGGGATGTGCCTCAGGGCTGGCTTGAGCATCCCAGCTGAAAACCAGCAGTGGTGGCATCCCCTTGTGCATTGTGTTTGGGGCAGACACAGGGCACAAAGTGCTTCCTAAAGGCACAGAGATGCCATGGATCCTGCTGACATCAGTGGGAAAGCTCCCCTTGCCTCCCATGGCTCCAGCTTTTGGAGGAAGAACCCCCCGTGGTGGCTCAGGATGGGGTTTCCCTGCTTGCTTTGCAGAGCATCTTCTGCAGCAACAGGCATCCAACCAGCACTCAAAGCAAAGCTGCTTGAGGTATTTATAGTTTTCCCTTCTGAATTTTTTTTTCTCTTTTTTTTTGGGTCCTTCCAATTTTGGACATGTTTTTGACAGCTTTTACCTGCTGAGTCACCATTCATCCTCTTGCATGAGCCCTACTCCTGCCATACCAATTCCCTGAGCAGGTTTGAGCAACCATCATTTAAAAATAAATCCTGTCAAGGAAGTGTTTTTTGGTTTGTGTTTTTTTCTTTTTTCCCTTTTTTTTCCCCTCCCTTTCGTATCACCAACTGCTTTTCCTGCTGTGTGTTTGCTTTCTTACCCAAGATGGTTATTTCACAGATGTGATGCCTGCACATTGCTAAGGATGGCTTCATGAGATGGATTATCACGTCCTGCTGCAGGGGAACTTCTGGAGGAACTCTATGTTGAAAGCAGATAACAGCCCAACTTTTGAAGATAACTGATAAATGATTGTGCAACAAGTGCTCTGGTTTTCCTAGGATGGATTTTTTTGGGTGGCAAACCCCCAACTCAAGCACAAACTGTTTGGTTCTTCCATCTCTGCTTATTTATTAGTAAATAGTAGCCATGGCTGTTACTTCTGAGGAATGAAGGGAGGGTTGGTCTTGCTGAGGGTAACCCTGGTATCCAGGTCACTTTTCTTTCCCAGTGACCAGGTTTTCTTGCAATGTTGCTTAGTGCTTAATCTGCAGCCCTTGTTTGCAGACTGCCTGTAGGTGACCAAACTGCAGTGGCCCTACCCCCCAGAAACCATTTTGAAAGCTTTTGGATATGTCCAATGTTGCTCATTTAGGGCATCAAAGCACCTGCCTTCCTGTCACTTCAGGTGCTTTCTGCCCCCAAAATGCATCTCAGAATAATCTTTATTTGCCCTGTCAGCTATAGTTTCATGTGTTGAATGGTAAATACTGAGAATATGTCAGCCAAGAAGGCCACCAGCATCCTGGCTGGGACCATCCCTGGGGTGGGCAGCAGGAGCAGGGCAGGGCTCATCCCCCTGTGCTGGGCACTGGGGAGGCTGCACCTCGAATCCTGGGGTGAGTTCTGGGCCCCTGAGGACAAGAAGGACATTGAGGGGCTGGAGTGTGTCCAGAGAAGGGCAATGGAGCTGGGGAAGGGTCTGGAGCAGAAGTCTGCCCAGGAGCAGCTGAGGGAGCTGGGGGTGTTGATCCTGGAGCAGAGGAGGCTGAGGGGAGACCTTCTGGCTCTCTGACACCCCCTGAGAGGAGGTTGGAGCCAGGGGGGGTCGGGCTCTGCTCCCAAGGAACAAGGGATGGGACAAGAGGAAAGAGCCTCAAGTTGTGCCAGGGGAGGTTTAGGTTGGAGCTGGGGAAGAATTTCTCCCTGGCAAGGGTTGTCAGGGCCTGGCCCAGGCTGCCCAGGGCAGGGCTGGAGTCCCCATCATCCCTGGAGGGGTTTCAGAGCCCTGGAGATGTGGTGCTGAGGGACATGGGGCAGGGGGGGGCCTTGGTGGTGCTGAGTTAATGCTTGGGTTTGATGATTTTTAAAGGTCTTTTCCAACCAAACTGATGCTGTGATTCTGCCATCATTTGAAGCCTGCACTGGTGCTGCAGATGAAGGGGCCATGCTTTATGGTGTGCTTCCCTGTTCTGCCTGGAGGCTGTATTTCTTATTTTGTGGCTGCTCCCACCTTCCCCCATTCTTGGGAATGTACTGCAGAAATTAAATGTTCAGTCTATTTCTAAATTTCAGTCTAATATATTAATCTGTGTATTCATCCTCCAGGTGGTTGCATTTCACTGTCATACAGCTGCTGGTGGGTTGCTAATCTTGGTGAAAGTCTATTTTAGCTTTCTCCTGGTCTTGCAGGCTGCTGTCATCCCCCGGGGAGAATCCTCCCCCAGGGAAGAGGAAGGGAGGCTATTTCAGGAGGAGTGATTGGGGAGGGAACAACTGCAGCTTGAAACCAAAGCTGGGTTTGGGAGGAGGAGGCTGGGAAAGGGGCTATTTCAGGGAATGGCTCTTGAGCACAGAGGTGCCCAACCACCTCCTTCGTGTCCAGGGATGGTGTGAGTTTTGATGTGTGAAGTTTCATGTGTGACTGTTTCTTGACATTTTTGCTATGGGAAGAAGCAGAAACATAGTGTGGTCCTGGTGGGGGAGGTGCCTTGCTCAGACCTTTGGTGGTTTCACATAATCATAGAAAGCTTTGGTTTGGGAGGGACCTTTAAAGCTCATCCACCCCCTGCCATGGTCAGGGACACCTCCCACCAGCCCAGGTTGCTCCAAGCCCCATCCAACCTGGGCTGAGACACTGCCAGGGATGGGGCAGCCACAGCTTCTCTGGGAAACCTGGCACAGGGGCTCAGCACCCTCACCCAAAAGACCTTTCTGAGTGATGGAAGCATTTGGGGGGAGTGTCTGGTGGGTTTTGTGGCATTGGGGTTGTGTTTGTGTGCAGGTGAGTCTGGCATGCAGAGAGGTGTTCAACACTGATGTGTGTCTTGTACTCTGTGCCTGCTTCTTAAGAAGATTTTAGATTTCCTCCTGTCTTCCAAGAGGTTCAGTTTCCAAGTGACCTCTTAATCCAGCTGGAGTCATTCTGCATGCAAACACACACCTTCTCCTCATTCTTCTACTTTATTCTAATGAGTGGCCCATCTTTTCTATAACTAAACTTTTCATAGCCTGAGTATACATCATGTTGCTCAACCTGTAAATCTTTGGCCTTGGATTTAACAGCTCCCTGCAGGAGTCGGGTAGATTGTGAAACCCATGGGATCTATTTGCAGTCCTGGAGCCATGCTCTATAGAGCCCTTGTCCGTGTCATCCCCATTCTCGATGACACAGAACACAAGCTTTGCACTTCTACTGCTTTTAAATCTGAGTAATTCAGTAATGAGTAGCTATCAGTTCATTATTTTCAAGTTAAGGAGAAATTCTGTCCTTTTAAAGCCTTTATTTAAGAGTTGGTTAGCAAGCTGATTACTAATCTTGCACGACTAACTGGTATTTGAACCTAAGGCTTCCTTTTATCATTGCAATTCAATTTATCTTTTGTTACAGCAGTCTTCGTGTGGTTGTCAGAGAATTTAACATCCAGCTCAGACACAGGGTGACACACTCTGAGCCTCCTCTGCACATGCATGTCTAAAAACAGCTTTTATTTTTCAGTTTCCAGGATGCCTGTGAGTACTCAGCACTAGAAAGGAAAACAAAAGCCCCACCAACACCAACAGTTTTTGCAGAAGAAGGTTTCTAAAAACACATCTCCTGTTTGCGAGGAGAGGGTTTGTGCCTGGGCTGTAATGCAAAAAAATTGTTGTCATATTTTGCTAAATTTGCAAAGGGGCTTTTCAGTGCTGGATACAAAACACTGGATAGCATAGGTAATGGTTTCCCCTCCTTTCTTATCCCTGCTGCTAAAACCACAGTAGGGCTGTGTGCAGGGGGCCCTGGTGGTACAGACTGTGTGTCCCCACTCCTGAGCAAAAAGGATTTGTTATTGCAGGAACAAACCTTCAGGGTTTGGGGCTGGGGCTGCTGTGATATTCCTCCTTCTATCCAAAGGATTTCATCTTCCTGTTCTATATTAAGCAGAAGGTGAATTGTGCCATGCAGTATTTATATTGTTCTTGAAAAAAAACCAGCTTTTTTTACAGTGACTTTTCATCCTTCCTCTCGGGTGTCCCTTTGGCTGGTGATGTGTGGTAAAGAGGAGAAAAAAAGAAGGGGAAGTCCTGCTTAGGGATAAAGAAAAGTGTTTTGTCCCTTGTGCTGGAGCTGGGCAGTGAAGCGTGAGAAGGGCTCGGATGGGACTCATTGTGGCTCCGTGTTCCTCAGCTTTGGACATTTTCCCATCAAAGCAGAAACCACACAAATATCTTGGGGTTTATTATTGCCGTGATGGAGGAAGCTTTTTCTGTCTGAAATAATAGCCACAGGGGATTTCTTGGGTAGCTTAGAGGGATAAAGTGCTTTTGTTCTGCACTGAGGCTGCAGGGGCTCCTTGGAGCAAAGACTTTGGGCTATCCTGGGTCACTGAGGCTGGTCAGGGTGTGCTGTGGCATATAGGAACCTTGCTCAAAACACACAGGCTTAGCTTAATTTTATTTAGTAGTGCCCTTATCAGTGCTGGGTAACAGTTGGACTTGTTGGTCTTAAAGGTTTTTCCAAACCTAAATGATTCTATGATTCTACTGAGGGAGAGGGATGGGTGAGAACTCGTGTGTGAGTCTTACTGTGGAGTGGGGGCAATAGGACCCTTTGACTTCAGGGAAGATCCTTTAGAATCACAGAATCATTTGGGTTGGAAAAGGCCTTTAAGATCATCCAGTCCAGTTGTTAACCTGCCACTGCCCAGGCCCCCCCTGCCCCATGTCCCTCAGCACCACATCTCCAGGGCTCTGAAACCCCTCCCAGGGATGATGGGGACTCCAGCCCTGCCCTGGGCAGCCTGGGCCAGGCTCTGACAACCCTTGCCAGGGAGAAATTCTTCCCCAGCTCCAACCTAAACCTCCCCTGGCACAACTTGAGGCTCTTTCCTCTTGTCCCATCCCTTGTTCCTTGGCAGCAGAGCCCGACCCCCCCTGGCTCCAACCTCCTCTCAGGGGGTGTCAGAGAGCCAGAAGGTCTCCCCTCAGCCTCCTGGGCTGAATCTGCTGTCATCCCCAAACCAATTCTCTTATTTCCACCTCACTTGTGACATTTCCACTCCCACTTCAAAGTCATCAGGAATGAAAGATTCATAAAATGGTTTGGGTTGGGAGGGACCTTAAAGGTCACCCAGTTCCACCCCCCTGCCATGGTCAGGGACACCTCCCACCAGCCCAGGTTGCTCCAAGCCCCATCCAACCTGGGCTGAGACACTGCCAGGGATGGGGCAGCCACAGCTTCTCTGGGAAACCTGGCACAGGGGCTCAGCACCCTCACACCAAGCAATTCCTTCCTCATATCCCACCTGCATCTCCCCTCTCCAAGTTTTATCCCCTCTCCCCTTGTCCTCTCCCTACCCCCCCATGTCCAAAGCCCTCCCCCAGCTTTCTTGTAGCCCCTTCAGATATTGGAAGGTTGCTCTGAGCTCCCCTGGGAGCCTCCTCTTCTCCAGGCTGAACAACCCCAATCCCTCAGCCTGGCTTCCCAGGGAGCTGCTCCAGCACTCCCAGCATTTCAGTGGCTCTGCTCTGGACACCTTCCAGGAGCTCTGTGTCCTTCTGATGTTGGGGACTCCAGAACTGGACCCAGAGCTCCAGGTAGGTTCTCACCAGACCAGAGGGCGGAAAGAGCAGAGTTTAGGGGGAGCTTTAGAAAGAGCAGAAACTCTGTGCACTCTGACTCTAGGGGGTCTGTGCACCCACATCCCAGCATCACTGATGTATGAACTTGCCCTGTAACTGCATTCAGGCTATAAAACACTCTTTTTTAGGGTTGAAAAGCCAAAGTCCATGTTGGCATGAACTTGCAGAGTGCCCAAGCAGACTGCTCCTGCCTCTGCAGGCATAAAGTCAAGAGTACCAGCATCTATCTTGATGCTTGACCCTTTATGTGCTCTTTATTGTGAATATACTTTTTTTTTTTCCAAAATGTGGAAAAAATAAAAAGGAAAATACACAAAGGGGTGAGCTAAAAGGAATCCCTGTGGGAAGGCTTTATCTTTAGCCCCTGATTGTTTCTTGGTCTCCTCTCTGTAAGAGGAAGATAATGTAGCTGGCAAGGGTGCTGGGGAGGTAAATTAATACACACTGAGGTCTTTGGATAGAAAATGCTGCTGTAAGCACGAGGTGTGGGTGTAGGCACAGTGCTGAGTGGCACTGGGATGGCACCTGTGAACACAGAAATGTGCTGCTGTCTTCCAGCCTGGCATGAAAAATCACCTGTACTGTTGAAAGTGTAAGTACAGGAAGAATAATCATCCCATCTCTGTGACCTCTAGTTTCTGAAGTGAAGCCCTTACTTGCTTTTTGTACCTTGTGTCCTCATCTTGCATTACAGTTTCTCACTCAGGATGTGTAGTTGCAAGACTTTATTTTTCCCACTCTGATGGGGGAATTGCAGCTCTTCATCAGGAGGTCTGACTCCCCTCCTGTCATCAGGCAGTGAGTTTCAAATAAAAGGCAAGTTTCTTTGGGTTGGGAAAAATAAATAAAGCTCCACCTGAATTTCCTGGGGTTTTTGTTGGTTTGTTTTTGGTTGGGGTTTGTTGGTGTTTTTTTTTTTGGTCAAGAATAGCCTGGAATGAGACTTGCAAGAAACAAATAAGGGCTGAGGTGTCTGGGCTGAGTAGAATAATTTATTTGAACTGAGTAGAATAATTTATTTTGAGCCTATTTTGAGCAGGAGGCTGCAAGAGCTTTGCAGTCCTTCATGTGGGTGAAGGGAGAAGTGGGAATGGGAACTTCTGCTTTGAGGCTGTGGACATCTTGGCCAGAGTTTAAGACCCCTCCCCATTGATCCAGCATTTATTTTTTCCCCATTTTGAAAAAAAAAAAAAGAAGAGTTGCTTTGCCTCATCATCATGCAGATGAAGGGAAAAGGTGAAGTTGTTCTGCAGACCCTTCTGCTGCTCTTGCACTGAGGTTTCCTTGCTTAACCCTCAGAGCAGTTTCTCTGCAGAGATGGGAGTTTTCCCCTGTAGGAACAGGGCTCTCCTTAACAGAAGGTCTTTGAAAATAAATGGTTTTGGTCTGGAAAATACTTTCAGCTCCTTAGATCCTCCAGCCAGAAGGGAGCATGCTGATCCTCCTGGTCTGGCCAGACAATTTCCCTCTCTCATTCCCGTAGCTGAGCTCCTGGCTTTCGGGGGAGCTGGATTTTATTTCAGCATTTTCCATCAGCTCTGCAAAATGGGGTCAGCTCTTGCCTTGTTGCTCTCTCCAGCAGTTGATGAGCTCCTCGGGCAGGAAACCTTCTCTCCCATGCCTAACCTGGCCCATGGTGCCTCTTAGCAGGAGACAAAAAGCAGATGTTCAGGGCTGCCATGCAGGGCAGGGGGGAAAAGGTGGTTCCTACACCTTTTAGTTCTCCCCTACACCTTTAGTTCTCCCCTACACCTTTTAACTCTCCCCTACACCTTTCAGTTCTCCCCTACACCTTTTAGTTCTCCCCTACACCTTTTAGTTCTCCCCTACACCTTTTAGTTCTCCCCTACACCTTTTAGTTCTCCCCTACACCTTTTAACTCTTCCCTACACCTTTTAACTCTCCCCCTACACCTTTTAACTCTCCCCCTACACCTTTTAACTCTCCCCCTACACCTTTTAGTTCTCCCCTACACCTTTTAACTCTCCCCCTACACCTTTTAACTCTCCCCCTACACCTTTTAGTTCTCCCCATCCCTTCTCCCACCCCAGGAAGGAACAGTGATGGGTGGCAGCATCCTTCCTCCCATCCCTTTGCCTCTTTTCCCATGGCTCCCACCCTCATCACCAGGGGCAAATAAACCCAGACACACAGCCGGGGGTCTCCCTGCTCGGAGCAGCCATCCCAACACACCAGTTGCACAGATTTCAGCCAGGGCCAGAGGGGTTTTTTCTGCCAGCAAGAGCCAGGTTGTGTGATAAAGGCCCCCTTGTTAACACGTATTGCCTTAAGCTGTGTTTCCACAGCTTTCCATCTGTTTACCAAGAGTATTCAGACATGTAATTCCACCGGATCTGGCTGCTTACGGAGAAGGCTGGATTGTTTGTGTTTCATAAATAAGGCCAGAAAATGCAAGGTCCAGAGCACTGAAAGCCAGCTCTGCATCCCTCCTAAGGGGGTTTCTTTTTTTTGGGTCCCGCTCTCCTGACTTTTGGTTCTTTATTTTCTTTCAACCCCCTTCTTTCTGGCCCATGCATGCTCTGCTAGCCACCTTCTCTCCCAAAACTTAGCAAAAACCCACAAGAAAACTATTGCCAGAGAAAAAGGCATTTCTGCCACCTTTGGGTCCTCTGTGACTTTGTCTCCCATGCTTTTAGCCCTGCAGGATGTAACCCCTGGCATAGCCAAGCAGACCTTGCTGCAGGAGGAAGGAACAGGTGGGGGTTGCTTTTAGCATCAGCTCCTGCCTTCTGAAATCATTCCTGGCTTTGTGTCTGGTTTGTGCCTCTCAGGAGGAGAGTCTTACATGGTCTCCTCACTCCCCATGCCCCCCTTGTTTACCTGGAGGGTTCTTTTTTCTGGTTTAGTCCTGCTAGTACTTGTTTTTTTGTATGATAAAGCTTTATTTGAGGGGAGATGGATTATGCATAATGAAACCTGGGTGCCCCTGAGGAAGGGAGGATTGCTCCATCAGGAGGAGATGGTCCTGGCACATCCATCCCCTGGCAGATCCCTTCCCTGTAGGGCTGGGGGTTTGGTGGAGCTGCTCTCATCTCTCTCTGTGAGCTTTCATGCTCCCAAACACCTCTCCTAGTTGTCCTCCTAGCCATAAAGCCAGGCTGGTTTGTGCTAGCACCTGTGTGAGCTGAGAGCTCAGCATCCCTCATTCATCTCTGGTGGAGCCCACAGGCAGAGTGGATCTGGAAGGGTAAACGAGCAATTTGGTTAATTAGAGCTCTTTGGACTTTTTCCAGCTGGGTATCTGTGGAAGCAGGGGACACCTTGTGTCCTCCAGCTGGGCACCTGGACCACAGCTCCAGAGCTCATACCCAGACCCTGCAGAGATGGTCAGGCTCTGCAGGAGGGGAAAAAACAACCCGAAAACCTATTTTTTTTTTTTCATGAAAAGGTCACTGATGATAGTTTAGTGGTCCAGCCTGTCCTCAAAGCACCTTGTAGAGACTGTTAAAGTAAAAGCAGTGCTGGTACAAAGGCAGCCATCTGTTCAGCTGAACAGGGAGGTGTTGAGTCAATTAGCAGAAGAAGTGTTTGGAGGAACATCTGTGAAGGGGTAGGAGAGATTTCCCTTACCACCAGCACAGCAAGTCCTGTTCCCATTGGACCTCTCCTTGATCTCTGGAGCTGAGCCAGACTTCTCCTGGGAGACTTGTCTCACAGAGATGCTGCTGCCTCCCCTCAAAATCAGAAAAAAAAAATTTAAAATGGGTTTTTTTCAGTCTTGGGATGGTTTGTGAGACAAATGATATGCAGGGCAAGAGCAGGGTCTGTCCTTCAGCCAGACAAGCCTTGGTTTTCCTAAATTGGAAAGAGTTGCTTTGCATAAACTTGGTAAAGTCTGGATTTGTGTCCTGTTGGAGTCAGTGAACAGACTCCCCTTGTTTTATGGAGCTGCGGATGAAAACCTGAGAGCTTTCCTTGGGTAGCAGCATGCAGGGCTGGGACCTGGGGATGCCCCCAGGTGTGTGAGAAACATCAGGCTGGGGTCCTTTATCTGCTCTGTAATTCAGGGTGCTGGGAGCCTCAGGGCTGGGGAGGTTTAGGGGTGGTCAGTGTGTGCATCATCCAACTCCTGCCCTGCCCACCTCTGTGAGCTCTCTCCCTCAGCCTGCACCCTGCAGGGTGCTCTGTCCTCAGCCTGGCAGGGGATGTGACCAAGGGACATCCCAGCAGATGTATAGGAAGCCCTCCCAGTAGCAAGGCCTATAAAGCAATGTTTTTTCAGTATAAATTCACGTTTTCCCAAAATCCAGCATTTCTGGGGACATCCTTAGGTTCTGTCCAGACCAGCTGGGCTGAGATGTAAGTTTGGGAAACTGATCCCATGAGTGCAAGAACAATGGGAAGCTTCTCTGGGGCTGCTTCTTCTCTAATGGAAAACAGACTTAAGGACTTTTGTTTCTTGTTCTGAGCAAGTAAATGAGTCTTTGAAGCTTTGCTCTCTCTCTCTCTGACTTTTCAGCATAGCAGTTAATACAACCCCCCATTTTAAGTGTATCCTCAAGGAAGAGCTCCCATGGTGTCAGACCATAGAGTTAGGGATGATGGATCATCAGGACTGTAGCAGTTTGGGGATGATGCAGGATGCACTTTGCAGCTTCCACGTTTGCTGGGGCTAATTCTGCAAAATAACCCCCAGCAGAGACTCTGCACTTTGTATCTTCAAAGCATTACACAGCTGTGAACTAGTTAACACCAAACTTTTATCTCCTCAGTCACAAAACTGAGGGGGACCAAATTGTGAACCACAGGGGTGCAATTCCAGCTGGCTCTTCCCCCTGGTTTGGTGTGCATCTAGGCATCCTGTCACATCCCAAAGACAAGGAAACATTTTGGGTCCATAAAACATTTGACACCAGGGATGTGTTGAGGAGGACATGACCCTGCAGGCAAAGGTTTGGTGGTGGTTTGAATTCATAAAGAGCAACATGTGAGCTCTAGAACCAGCATAAGCTTCAAGCAGGCTACATCCTAGAGGCTCTATATTCTGAGAAAAACACAATTAAACCCTTATGGTTGTTTTTTTAAGTGCTTGACATGATGTTTCCAATGGCAGTTTATGTTTCAGACTGCCTTGGTAGGACAGCAGTAGAATCTAGAAATATCCAAGGCATTAACAGTGTCTCTGTCTCACTCCCTCTTCCCATCCAAAGATAATAAGAGCTGCAGGGTTAGCCCTTCCCCCAGAGCTGCAGGGTTTGTGTTCCTCTTCTTTGCATATTTTGGCAGGGAGAAAATAGCCCTGAAGTGCAGTGAAAGACAGAAATATGCCAGAGCATCAGGAATCAGACCAGTTTCTTTAAGGATGGAGTAAGAGAACATGAAGGTTTTTCTTTCTTTCTGAAGACATTGTGAGCAAAGCCATCATTTCCAGGGAGGGAAGATCATAAAACACTTTTCCTGGACTGGAAAAAACGATTCAGACTGACAGATTTCAAAATGAAGACAAATTCTTATTTTGAAAAGCTGAATTTTTCAGAACTGCTGCTTGAAAACAAACAAAAAACCCCAAACCCTGCCTTGCATTTTTGCTTATGTTATTTCTCTGTGCATTAATGATTTGAAAGCAGCAGTTACTTCTTGACTGTTCCATTGTTTTTTAAACCCACGATTACTGCACAGGGTGGCTGTTTTTTCTTCTTCCCTTTTGTGCCCATTCACATCAGAGCAGTCACTGTCTCTCTGTGCTGGTGGGACAGATTGTCATTCCCAATCAGAGGGGGACCAAGGTTTGGCCATTACAGGCTGGTGTGCAATCCCAGGGCATTCAAAAGCCTTGGGGAGCAAAAAGTGTAGGAAAAGGGCAGGTTATGGACAATTCCAACCCTTTGTGGCACGTGCTGGTGGCAGGAATCTCTGTGCTTCGTGTACTGAAAGTATTTGCAATTTGAAAGTGTGATTTTTCGACCCGATAGCGTCACTCAGCTGCAAGCACGGAGGAGATTAAACAGCAAAAAAACCCAAACCAAACAAGCAAAAAACCCTCCAGAAGCAACAGAATGATCCATCTGTGCTCCACTGTGTGTCTGCAGTCCAGAAAGAGCCACCAAGCATGCCATCGCTCTGTGGCTTCGTTGTCCTCGGATGCCGAGGACGTCTGCGCATCGGCTGTGGTGACACCTGCTCACTGAGCTCTGTGCTCCCCATGTGCCTGTCACGGGCTCAGCGTGGACCTTGTGTTTTCTGTTGTCAGCCACAAGAACTCGTGCAGGCTCCTGGGTGAGTTGCTGATGATCTTGGCACGGCCACAGCTCCTGCTGCTCCAAGCAAACCTGGCTCGGCTCCAGCGGGAGCTGGTCACGTCGCCTGGAGCTCCAACCTGGTGCAGCAGTACAGAGCTCACCCTGGGAAGAATTATCTAGTGAAGTGGCAGGGGAAAAAAAAAGTCACTTTACTGCCTTGTTTAATGGGTGTTCATTTTTTTCTACAACTGCATCTATCACCGTGACCCCAGGGTGCTGATCAAGCAGTGAGTGCAGTGATGAATGTCAGGTCCTACGGGAGGAGAAACCTTCAAGAAGTGGCCAGGAAGTCCCTGTTCATAATAGAGGAGGCTTTTGATTTAAACCAGGGCTATGCAGTGGGGCTTTTTTAAGGTAAATGAAGGATGCAAAGAAGAAATACACGGGGAAAAAAAAAAAAAAAAGTTAAAATCATCCCAGTGCAAGGAGTCTGGCACGGAGAATTCTGTGGGGCTCCTGGTGCCCACCATGGGTTGCTCCTGTCACATCTTGATTTCAGTTCCCTGCAAGCAGCTGTGTCCCTGTGGTGCAGGTTTCCTCCTGAGCAGCACTGAACTGCTTCAGTCTGCAGTTTGTCTCTCTGCAGAAGGATGCTTGTGCCAACTGCAAGGCAGCTCTTCAGTCTTTCAGAGACGAGGTGGCTTCAGACGCCCACAGGTTTGGTTGGATTCTGTTTTGGGTTTTCTTTTTTTCTGGCATGCATACTTCTAAAATGGAGTGGGAATGCTTCCAGTGATGAGCACTGTAACTTAAGCATTTGGGAAGCTTTTTTTTTTTTTTTCCAATCTAGTTCTATGCACGTTGTCCCTCATTAGTGATGGCAAAGAGCCTGCAGGTATTTATCACAACATCATCCATCCAGCTTCCCCCCAGCAGCTCCCAGCCTTTGTAGGCTGCTGTGGAATTCAGATGAAGTGCAGGGTGTATTACAGAGCAGGGAAAATAAATTTAAAATAATAAAATAAATAATAAATGAAAATTAAACTTCAAATTATGACAGTCTGCTTTAAGATAAAAACATTGCCGTGCTTTATACTAAATGTTTGAGTGCTGTTTGTTTGCTGCCAGGGTGTTAAAAGTCAAACTGCTGGGGATGAGGAGCTGATAGCAAAGTACCTGTAACAAGAACATTGAAGTGCTGGATTTTCTTCCTTTGTGTAGAAGTGCCCAGTTCTGTTCAGTGGCTCTTCCCTTTAAAGCAAAAAGAGTCATCAAGGGGTGAGATGAGGCTGGGGATGTTTTCCTTTTCAACCCCCAGGCTAAGGTGAGATGTTACTTCTAAACTCTTGGGGCCAACCAGAAAAATATTAGAAAAATAATAAAAAATAAAAAAGGAGCAGGTAGTGTGAAATAGAAGTGAAATGAGCTTTCATCCCCTTGCTTTCTCCATACATATTTTGTGGTGCTGAAGCTGCTTTTGTCACTCTGCTCTTTGTGAGCCAAGTTGAACTCATTGCTGCAGAGAATGAGCCTGTAGTAAATATAATGATTCATCATTCCTGCTGTAGTGAAAAAGGGAGGTGGGGGAATGTCTGTCAAGTTCTCCCAAGTCCTTGAATTGCACGTGTAGGGATTTTGAATAACCTCTGAATTAGGAAGGAAAAGCACTCATTTGAGTGTTGAGGAGATATTTAATTGAAAAGCAACCAATGGGACATAACTCAGTTTTAGGCAACTAGCAAAAAAGTATAAATACAAAATAAGTTTAAAATAAAGTAATTGGAAATTAATTGAAATTTAATTTTAATTAGGTGCCTGAAATTGGATCATCTGGGTCCCGGAGGCTCCTGTGTCTGTCTCTTCACTTTCTTTTTTTTTTCCCCTCTGTAAGTCATATGCCAATTAATATTTTAAAAGCACTTTAAATAACTTCATGTCTGCAACCTGCTGCAAGTCAGTGGGACTCAGGTGTCCCGAGGTTTAGGAACCTGTGTGCAGTTGTAGTTACAGAAGTGCTGCAAAAGGGAAGAAGCGTTCAGGTCTCTGTGTTAGACACACAGTTTTCATTAAAAGCAGAAAAACAAACAAACAACCCAGACAATTTTTATGTTCTGGGAAATCACCTGTACTGGTTTCCTTCTGCTGGCTGGAGAGAAGAGAGAATGGTTGGATCTCTTAGAGAAGGCTTTGCATGTTTTTCCCTGAAGTACTAGATGTCTGCAGGGCTGTACCAGATCCATCTTCTACCCTTTGGGGGTTTGATTTCCACCAAGCAAGGGTCCTATTGGGTGTCTAGAGAGACTTTGGGTTCCCCATGGTGTCCCAGGGGTCTGGCCAGACCCTGCTTCTCCTCAGGGAACTCCCAGGCCTGGAGGAGATGCCCAAGCACTGCCAGGCTGCAGTCTCCATGGTCCAGGAGATGCCAGTGCCAGAACTTCTCAGGGCATCATTGACTTTCCTGGTGAGGCTGGGATGCTGCTTCTGGCTGCCTTGAGGAATTTCACCTTGGATCCTGCCCTGGACAAGTGAGGACATGGCTTGTACCAGCCGTTGGGCTGGTGGTGGGGTGAGGAATGTTCTCTGTCTAGACAGATGGGTCTGACTCAGGGATTTGGGAAGGGCCTCACCAGCTCCCTTGGGCAGGGCTCAGGTGCACCCAACCACTTCTATTTTTGTGCCCACAGAGAAAGGGGAGGCTTGTGACTCATTTGGGCAGCCCAGCAGCAAGATGAGCAAGGTGCTCCACAGATGAGTGGATGCTGGAGTGCTTACCAATGCTCAGCCCAAGCTATCCTCTGTTGGGCATCTCCAGGGTGGCCTTGGTGGAGGAAGAAAGGCTCAATGGGAGCAACCTACAAGTCAGCAAGGATTGATTGTCCTGGGTGCAAGGGGAAGGAACCATTCCATGCAGGATACCTCTACTTTCCCACCTCCATTGCATTCCTGGACTGGCTCCCTGCTGGGTCCCTGGTGCTTGAAGAAGCTGGCAGCATGTTCTGGCTCCTCACCAAGGATGTATTTTGATGCTTTTTGACTCCAGGATGCCTTTGTCATGCTTCATCAGTTTCTGAAAGTGATGTTTTTAATCATAGAATCCCAGACTGGTTTGGGTTGGAAGAGACCTTAAAGACCATCTGGTTTCATCCTCCTTCCATGGTCAGGGACACCTCCCACCAGCCCAGGTTGCTCCAAGCCCCATCCAACCTGGGCTGAGACACTGCCAGGGATGGGGCAGCCACAGCTTCTCTGGGAAACCTGGCACAGGGGCTCAGCACCCTCACACCAAGGAGTTTCTTCCTCACATCTCATCTCAATTTTCCTTCTTCCATCTGGAAACCCTTCCCCCTGATCCCATCCCTCCATCCCTTGTCCCAAGTCCCTCCCCAGCTTTCCTGGAGCCCCTTCAGGCACTGGAAGGTGCTCTAAGGTCTCCCCATTGCAGCCTTCTCTTCTCCAGGCTGAACACCCCCAACTCTCTCAGCCTGGCTCCAGAGCAGAGCTGCTCCAGCCCTCCCAGCAGCTCCAGGGCCTCCTCTGGACTCACTCCAACACCTCCATCTCCTTCTGCTCTTGGGGACCCCAGAACTGGACCCAGCACTGCAGAGGGGGGTCTCAGCAGAGCAGAGTGGGACAATCCCCTCCCTATCCCTGATGCTGGGGATGCAGCTAAGAGGGTTTCCAGAAGTGTTTGTGTCCTTGCACTGCATTTGCAGGAGTTCTGCAGAGCAGTCTGTGTGTTCCATGTGTGCAGGAGATGTGTGCACACCATGGGGGTGAGGACAATGTCAGGAGGAGCAGAGCTCTCTCCTCCCCTCACCTGGGTGTTGCAGAGTTGATCTGCTTGTGATGAGCTCCTCAAGTTGATACCATTCTCTTCCACCTCCTGGAGCTGCAGAAAAGGTGGGTTTCACTCAGGAAGTCCAAGCAGCCGTGTTATTTATAGAAGAATTATTTGTTTGGACGTGAATAACCTCGGTGTTTGTTGGCAGGGAGTCTGAGATCAGCTTCCCCACCTTTGCTGCTTGGGGAGATCCTCTTGGTTCCTGAGGTGTTTCCCTGGCTGGGATCCCTTCCTTCCCAGTCCCCTGCCCATCTTAGGACACCCCTGCATCCTCCTGGGCACCGTCCCAGGGTGTCCCCTCTCCATGCTGGTTGTCCCACACCATCCCTGATGATCCCTGATGCTGGTCTGTTTGCTGGCACCCAGCTCAGACAAACTCTTTTATTTAAAAAACATCTCCCCATGTGGATGGGGTAAGGTGCCCCCCTCCCAGAAATGCTGATAACCCCCTGTTTTTTCAGCACAAGCTTCACAAGGGTATGTTTAGTTGCATCTTAACTCATTTTGCTGGTTTCCCCATTTCAGCTCTGAAGTGAAATCATCCCTCAGCCTTTAGCTAAATGGAAACTTGGTTTAGGTGCCAAGATAGAGGGAACAGAACCTGAAACTATTTTTCCAAAGCGCTGGAAACATTGTGCAGCTACAGCTACCACCGGGCAGGCAGGATGGAAATGTTCACATCAAGTTTGTTACCCTCTGATACCAATTTTCCAGAGATAAGGTTTGAATCCCCTGCATCGTTCTGCAACGAAGTGGATTTGTTTGTCTCTTCAATAGAAGGTCTTTTTTTTGTATTGTTTTAAGCTGAATCATCTTATTTTGGCTGAAGGAAGAAGATAAATGGATTTCTTCTGCACACTTGCCCCGTGCTCTTTTTCATCAGCAGAGCAATGTAAAGGCTCCACAGAGAAATTAGGAATCTAATCTTTCGTTCTCCTTTTTTGTTTGTTTTTTAAATTAAGGGAGAGAGCTCTATTCTTTCTATTCAGCTGAGAGTCCACATGAAATCAAATCTCCCAGAGTGTGGTGCAGGGTTGGGTAATATGTGTGATGTTCACTGGAGCATCTGCTCCCTCCCCAACATGTGAATCAAGAAGAAAACTTATGCTTTCTTTTTTTAAATTCTTCCTTGTTTTGTTAAAAGTGAAGTGTGTGGTTTGTTTGTGGGGGGTTGGGAAGAACTTCTGGAGCATCTTTGCATGTATATGCAATCCTCAGGCATCCTTGTCTGTCCTCGCTGCTAATTTAAAGGTCAAAGTCTCAAAAGTTTCCCAATACGTATCATCTACTGTGATTTTTTTTTCCATTAAAAAACCCAGTTAAATTTACCAGTAACTTTTAATTATTTTCCTATTTATTTAATCTCTGGTAAGGAGGGTTATTTTTTTGGTATCACCTGAAGGAGAGCAGCACGTCCTGACAGAGCTGCCTCCAGTGCAAGGGAAAGGTTTGTGTGTTGTTTTTTTTTTAAATTCCCTAAAGATGATTCAAATCTCAAGTACGAAAGTCTGATGAGGGGAAATACTCCACCAGAACATTTGCTTGTGGTTTTTTCTCTTCTCTCTCTCCCTTTCCCCACCCCACTCCCCCCTGCATGCCTGTGAGAGAGGGAGAGCAGGGGTTTGTGTGCAGGGAGGGGGAGGCACCAGCCAAAATTTTCCAGCAGGGAGCTGCTAGAGCTTGGCACGCCCAATGCTCCATCTCCTCGCTGGGATATTTAGAGGGAGATGGAATCTCTCAAACTGGGATAACTGGGCTTTAATCTCCTGCTATACCAACAGCAGCTTCTCAAGAGGAGCAGTTCTCCCTGCCACTCCTTTTGTGTCCCCCTCTCTTCTTTCCCTTTCCCCCTACCACCTCCAACCACCGTGCATTTTTTCTTGGTCCCAAATGGCTTTGTTAATTTGGGATGAAACAGGCTGGCACCATGGGATGGGGAAGGAGGTTGCTGTGAGGTAGGGGTGCACCAGCCCCCCCAGGGTGGATGGTACCACTTGCAGTTTAACTATGGCAAGATGAAAGGAAGGACTGCTTATCTAATTACCCCAAAGGATAATTATAGCAAGGAGCAGAAGTCGAGGGAATGAACTTTCTGGATCTGACTCATCCCCTTTGCTCCTCTCCAGCAGAGTGGAGTGGGTGGGGATGTCCCCAGAGATACTTCCCAAGGCTGACGCTGTCCTTGGACACGGGGTGGTGGCTTCATCCCAGTTATCTGCCTGACGTCCAGAGCTAGGGAGATGCAAGTCAAGCCTAAGGATGCAGGTCGAGCTCCCAACCTTTTGGCTTCAGCAGACTTTGAGGGACACAGGACATTGCTGGGTCATTGTAGAGCCGTGGGAGAAGCCAGGAAATTCCCTTTTCCAAGCATTTGGTGGGGGGGGAGGTTGAGGGGTGGCAGGGGGTTTGCCGGTGTCACCCCTTGCATAACGTGAGGCTGGAGAACTCTGCTCAGCAGTTCCCCAGCCTCGTCCTCTGCCTTTTCCAGTGGGACCATCTGCACCTAATTAAGGGCAGAGTTTTCTTCCAAGAAACTCATTCCTGAACGAACGGAGCGGGAAGGTGCACTCCTTCTGTAAGAAGTTGTCAGAGGTCCTCCCGGACCATCCGCGGGAAGAGCAGAGATCCCCTTTCACATCCAATTCATTTTTAAATATTTCTTTCCTTCTCTTACCCACCGGGCTCCACTCAAAGGATCAAAACACCAGATAATTTCCCCCCTCCTTTACCCCCAGCCCAGATTTCCTTCACCAGGCTCTCTAACTGGCTAGCAGTGATGTACCCGCCAAGGAATGCCGGGAACCGCTGCCGTTCGGGATCTTCTCCCGGCCCACGGAAACTCCGCATTCTTCAGCCAGCTTGCGGCACGCCAGCGCATTCCTGCTCCATGAGGTGGAAGGAATAGTGGTAGTGTGAGCTGTGATTTCTGCAGCTGGGGTGGGGAAGCGCCGCTTTAAAAAGCCTCTTAATTATATTCTTTCTCGGCAACGCAGCAGCGCCGTTTTTAGCCCATCGTGAGCGCCGCGATTTTTCTCTTAACTCACGCCTATTAGCTGATTGACCTACTTCTTCTTTCTTTTTTTTTTTTTTTTTTTTTTCTCCCTCCCTGCCATCACAAAATGTTCTATTTTCAGGCACTTTAAAGCCCCTGAAGAAGAAAGGGTGGGAGGGGAGAGAAAACAGGGAGCCCAGCCCTGTTTCGTTACCGTCTCCTCGCTCGCCTTCTGATGGTGGCATTCAGTTGTTCAGCAGGAAGCATGGATACAGCACAAATCCCTGTGCAGCTTGGTTGTTGCTGCTGCTTTGGACATCTCCCTGATTCCCTAATTTCCATGAGCAGTGATGCTGCTGGCACAGTTGGATGCCGACTGCCAAGGTTGCACAGAGGCAGCATCCCTGAAGGTGGGAAAAGATAGGAGTGCTCTACTCTCCAAGTCTCTTCCTAAATTCCCTTGTGGCAAAACCAGGTTTTGGGGCAGTGTGTTTGCTGCAGGCAAAAAAAACCCATCTGGAGCCAGATGTATGTCAGGGTGATGGACCTGCTGGGTTTGTGGTTGATAGAAGGAGCATATTTATCATAAATCATAGAATCACAGAATCATGGAGTGGTTTGGGGTGAAAGGGGCCTTAAAGATCATCTAGTTCCAACCCCTCTGCCATAGTCACCTCCCACTAGACCAGGTTGCTCCAAACCTTCAACACTTCCAGGGATGGGGCAGCCACAGCTTCTCTGGACAACTTGGGTCAGGATCTTACCACTTTCACAGCACAGAATTTCTTCCTGATGTCTAACCTAAATCTCCAGTTTAAAGCCATCACCCCTCGTCCTATCACTCCATCCCCTTATAAAACTTCCCTCCCCTTGTCCTTCGACCCAGCAAGTTGGAGCCCCACAGTGACCTGCCCTCATTTAAGCACTGATGAAGTTGAAAGGAAAGTTGGTTTGTCCTGTTTGCATATTAAGCAGAACTTCCTTGGAGGAAGCTGTTGAATGGAATCATTGCCGACGATGTGGGAGGTCGGGGCCTCTGGGGCCAGGGATAAAATTATGAATAAAAGATTTGCTGCCTGGGGGAGGGGGAATAAATCCCTCTGTTAGTCCCAGCAGATAGTGCACCTGGGAGAAGCATTTGTGGTAGCTGGCTTTGGGGGAATGATTAAGAAGATTCCATCTATTTATTTTATCCAGGACGACACGCGGAATCGATCCATCTGTGTAAAAAAACCAACTCGAGTGGTTTCAGCAGCACTTGGTAGCTGGTTTGAAAAAGACAAAAGGGATGTGTATGAAGGCTGGAGATATTTAGGCTGGAGATGGGGTTTGGGTTTTTAGCTGGTCGTGTTAATTAACTTTTGCAGCAGGGTGGATTCTGCCTGCAGTTCAAGTTGGGGATGTCGTGTTCCCACAGGGTACCAGTGTAGATTCTATGGACCAGGGTGCAGGGATCCCTGCCTGTAAAATTCTCTTTACTTTTATTTCAGCCAATTGGAGTAAATGACTACAGCACAGCTCTTCCTCACCCTCACATCAAATGTATTTCTTGACTAGTGCTGTAATGTGGTTCTTTGGTGGGTTTATTTTCTTCAGCTGGCGTGAGCAGCATCTTGCCCCAGACCTGCTGCATTTCTTGCCTGGGCTCCAGCCTTGTCTCAAAATCATAGAATCCCAGACCGGTTTGAGTTGGAAAGGACCTTAAAGACCATCTGGTTCCTCCATTGCCACCCCCTGCCATGGTCAGGGACACCTCCCACCAGCCCAGGTTGCTCCAAGCCCCATCCAACCTGGGCTGAGACACTGCCAGGGATGGGGCAGCCACAGCTTCTCTGGGAAACCTGGCACAGGGGCTCAGCACCCTCACACCAAACTATTTCTTCCTAATGTCCAACCTAAACCTCCCCTTTTCCAACTTAAAGCCATTCCCCCTGATCCCATCCCTCCATCCCTTGTCCCAAGTCCCTCCCCAGCTTTCCTGGAGCCCCTTCAGGCACTGGAAGGTGCTCTAAGGTCTCCCCATTGCAGCCTTCTCTTCTCCAGGCTGAACAGCTCCAGCTCTCTCAGCTCCAGCCCTCAGATCATCTCCATGGCCTCCTCCCAGCACACTCCAGCAGCTCCACGTGGTGCTGGGTACCCCA
Source organism: Phaethornis superciliosus (assembly GCA_023637945.1). Taxonomy (NCBI): domain Eukaryota; kingdom Metazoa; phylum Chordata; class Aves; order Apodiformes; family Trochilidae; genus Phaethornis; species Phaethornis superciliosus. The sequence goes on along the minus strand of JAJQWJ010000006.1, from coordinate 39,617,496 downwards.
GAACTGGACCCAGCACTGCAGGGGAGGTCTCACTAGAGTGGAGCATGTTCTGAAAATGTTTTCAGCACGTTCTGAACATACTGCTGCCTTTCTGGGGAGAAGACAGGATGTAACAACCTCATGGCAGGCCCTTAGGTTACCCTGTGTTGACTGTGATCTCTCTTTGTTTCTTCCCTATGAAGTTACCTTCCTGCAGACCTGGTGGGACCTTTATTCACACTCTGTGCATTCTAGACAGGTTGTACTTTTTTCCCCTCCCTACACTGTAACAAGCAGATCAATAACTCTTTGCTTTCAAGAGGGTTTTTGATCCCTTCAGCCTGGCAAACTCACTGATGCTCCTGCAGGTGAGCTCCTCTCCCCATCAGGAGCACAGCATCACAAGAAGCCCTTCAGCTACAGCCACAACGCTCCTTTTGCTTCCAAAAGGTGCCAAAATGAGCCTAAAGCAGTAATGCCCTAAGAAGCCTGGTCCTACAGGTGGTTCTGGTGGAGCTGGGAGAAGCAGTGAGCCCACCCAGTGCTGCTGGTACTCATCATTCCCTAGGGATTGCCCCGTGCAGGTGGTGGAGGTTTCATGGAGCCAAGCACCCAGATTTATCCCACAGGATGAATCACTAGTCCTCAGTAGGTGTGAAAAGATAAAACAAAATCCTGTTGGCAACTTCATCCATCTCCCCCCACCCCATGCTTCCCATCTCTTCTTGTCCTTCCCTGATAAAGTGTATTTTTAGCCCTGGGCTCATGTGTTTGCTGTGCCTCCTGCCCAGCCACTGACAGCCACGTGGGCTTCCCTGCCAGGTTGCTGGGGGTCCTTTCCCTGATCATGGATGGCTGGTTACAAAATACAAATGAAAAATAAAACCTCAAAGGGTTCCTAGCAACCTGTTGGGTTTTTAAATAATGTAATAACATGTCCTGTACTAATGTGTTGTAAGAATATATTGGAATACAAACGTGCTCTGTCTTTAGATATTTAGAATTATCTTTT